>MNAD01000630.1:0-25948 GCA_001895945.1 Trametes pubescens | reverse complement strand
AGCTATAACCCACGGACGGTACTGGAGTAGCAGCCCAGTGGCAGTGCGGGAGCTACAGCCCACTGACCCCACGCGCATCGCTATAGCGAGCGCGCTTTCATAAATCTTCGTCTCCGGTAAGAAGGCCTCCCAAATATCGCCTTGCTTCCGTTCTTGCTAACCGTGTTTGTTGATATCCCTTCTTGCTCGCGTAGGATAGCCACCGCAGTGATGCCTTTGCGCGCGATCAGCACGGTGAAGCCAGGCAGTAACACGTACAGCAACCAGACGACCTCCGACTGGGATCATCCGCTATTGTCCGGCGGCTGAAGAGCGCGCCACTGCGGGGAGTAGGAGGACGAGGACGGGGATGATGGGAGGCTTCGAGTTGGATGTGGCGTCGTGGTCGCAAGGTGTGGCGAGCGAGCGCGTCGGGGAAATGAGGTGCGTACGAGGTGTTATCCATGCTCTGAACGATCCACAAGGCATCCTGCGCGGTGGCGGCGTGGTCGGAGTCGGCGTTGACTGATGTGGCGAGCGGTCGGAGGGCGACGGCGACGCGCGGTGGCGTGATGGTCGAGCGACGCGGTCGGATCAGTTAGCGGTGATGAGGCCCCACAACGGCGGGAGAGTGCAGCGGAGGGGAGGACGGAGGCAGCGATGTGGAAGAGGACAAGAGGCGATTCGAACAAGGGGAGCGTGCATGCGGGGATTTATACCTGTGCGCCGCAGTTCGTACTCCGCCGCGAGTTTCCGGTGAGCCACCCATTGTGACTGCGCGTTATCGCAGCCTATTGTTCACCGCTTCTGGCGCAGACAATCGCAGTGGCCAGCCCCGCGAATGTTTCCGCCGACGACATGAGGCTGACTGCTCGCGCGCCGGGACCGAAGAGACCTCCGCCGACATGGCCCCTCCGGAGCAGTGTGGCGCACGTGGCCGTCTCCGTCGTTTGCTTCTTGTCTCTTCACGATCCACGTCTTCTCTTCGGCTGACCGCGATCGCGCCGTGTAGTTGGTTGAAGTGAGGACGATCGACGCCACAACGACGTTGTGGCTAAGGGTGTGCGCCACAGCCCGACATTGACGCCGACACGCGACGCGTCGTGCACGTGCACGGCGCCAATGGCGCTTCCCCGACGCCGGTCCCCGCCTCCCATCGCTCCTGATCATAGACATCCACTTGGTGTACCAGTTTATCCTCTCTATTTCGGCGGCTGGGCTAGCTCTGGAGACCTTGGGGTCCTCTAATACACCTATCTCCCCAAATAACACGCGCGGCATTCTCACCGCCAACGCAACGCAACGTTGGGTTAGAGCGGCGTCTGAACAGCTTCAAGCTCGTTCTTCACGAACACCGAAGATTTCCTGCTTGAGCTCCGTGCTCAACCACTCAACCTGCTCACCATGCTCTGGAGCGATCCATGTCTTTCCAACGTCCATTCAAACTCCACCAGATGGGCTAGGGTGGCCCCATGCGGAGTTTCGGGTTTCAACCGGTGAGTGTGCGCTTCTCCTCAAGTGAGTCTTCCGGACCGACGTAACGAAAGCCCGATTTTCTGGAGTGTATTACGTGCCCCTCTGCGCTACAGGTCCAAAGGGCGCATTCTGTCCGCCCTCGCCGATACACCGCCGTCGCGGCAGACGCACAGATTCGCGCCCACGTGCACCATTCCATCCGCTTTCCAGTCGATGCGCCTACCGACCCAGAATAACCCGACGTCTCCTCCATGATGTGCGCTGCGTCCAGAATAACCGTGGGCGCACGCGCCTGGCAGACCTATAGCAGCGCCTCGTCTCTTCGCCGTCCCGAGGCGCGAGCTTCTCCCTGCGCATTCTCACACATACAGGTGCCGCGCTTCGCCCTCGCGCGTGGCATCAAACGCGTCCAGCTGACCGCGTTCTATCATCGATGCCAGCGAGATAGGCCTGAGAAGACGCGACGGCCGTATGTCTAACGTGCGTACTCTATTGCCTGTTCCTGACGCTCCAGAGTCCGGGCGATACTGACTAGCACCCGCTGATGACATCGAAGACGCGGAGAAGCTTACGCCATACAAGCTCCTGGAAGATTCGCAATTGGTATCGGCGGTGGATCGCTGGTACGGATGCCCAGCGCGAGCATACCGCGGCCAGCATGTACTTGGATTCAGCGCAGGCACGCGCAAAAGAATGTCAAGTCGTTTTATTATACAAGTCAACGTTTCTACCACACGCTCATGGCGTGGATCGTCCAGAGCGGGTCATGGTTACAACAGTGTACGTGCTCAGAACTTGACCTTGCTAACGGTCTCCCAGAAGTGCTTGCCCTGGATCTCCGCAACCTCCAGCTCGAGCGCCGAAGGCTGGCGCGAGCCGTCGCCTCCAGCGAAGGTTCCAGCGCCCCAAGGAGAGCCTGTGGACGATCCGTAAGTCCCATGTATAGCATGACGTCTCGGGGCGGAGTGGGTCCGATACACGCATCCAATGCGCCACCGGTCCTCCTCCGCCCGTCGCAGATGTAGAGGAAGTACTCACCACCGCGGACCTCAGACACGTTCGTGAGCTGGGCAAACGCCTTCGCGTACCCAAGGGGCACGAAGATCAGGCCGTGGTGGACGAACGTCGAGAGCGAGGCGATGATCGTCGCCTCCTGGCCGCCGCCGGGGGACGCGCTCGACACGAACGCGGACACGTACTTGCCGCTGAGCGCGCCGGAGCCCCAGAGGCCGCCCGTCGCGTCCCAGAACGCCTTCCACTGCGCGGGGAAGTTGCCGTAGCGGGTGGGGATGCCGAGGATGAACGCGTCGAACTGGGGCAGGTCCGTGGGCTCGAGAATCGGGTACGCGGGCTTGGGCGGCGCGTGCATCTTCACGAGGACCTCCTCGGGGAGCGTCTCCGCGATCCTGGAGAGCGGGCGTCGACGTGAGTGTGGGAGCGCGGGGTAAGAGCGAGGGGGACGACGCACTGGTAGATGGTCGCGGAACCGCCGGCGGCCGTAATACCAGCCTTTACGCCCTCAGCCACTAAATATATGCGCGCGGTGAGTATTGATAGATGCGGGGGGCTCGAGGTACGCACACTTGGCGATGTGGCCGTAGAGGGAGTAGATGATGATCGCGACCTTGGGGGAGGACATGGTGGTTTCGGGTGCGGTTTGGGTAGCGGGTGCAGGCGCAGGTGCGGGTGCGGGGGTGGTAGTGGGCGCGGGTGCGGCGGAGGCGGGGGCCTTGGCGGATTCGGGGTCGTCTGAGTGGTTCTTCTTGAAACGCTTTCCGGGGAAGCACATTCAAGAGAGCAGCAGGGGTTGGAGGACGAAGAGGGGCGCGAGGGGAGGGTTATATACATCGATCGAGCGTCTACTCGAGGAGCACTTGTCTGGAAGTGCGTGAGACGTTCTGTCCTCGATTGGGGCGAGCCCGTTCTCCCGCGTTCGATCCTCCAGCCATGCTCTCCTCGCCGCCATCCACTCGCAATTCCGCCCGAGCCCCTCGTCATCCAATCACCCTGTGCGTCGCGCGCTCCCTTTTCGCGCGCCCCGACGCCTCTCGCTCGCCAAATCGAGCCTTCGACGCGCACGCCCGTCGCAGGAGCTGGCAGAGCCCAGTGCACAGGCCCGGGAGGCAGCCGTCGCGCGGGGTCGCTCGAACGTCATATTCACCCGGCGATATTGAAGCGCGCGTGGCCCCTTTCACGCAACTGCCATATCTGGAATGATTCTCTCGTCCACTCCCGCGCCTCATTCCAAATCCGTCTTCGCATTCTCTCCACGGCCTCGCTTCAACGTTCTCTCTTCGCCCCTCTAATCGCTGGTGCGCCTCGACGCAGCTCTGTCATCCGCACGCCCACCGCTCGGGCTGCGACTGCATCGTCTGACGCGCCCTCGTTGGTCATTATGATATTCGGCAACTCAGACATGTCCTTTCGCGGAGTCCAACTTCTCACATGTTCCCCCGAGAAGCTCGCATTTCCATCTGCGAACAAAGCCGTGCATTCCCTTTTGCGGGAACCCGTTCAGCCACGAGTCGTTCATCTCGGTCCGTCGACCGCATACGAGAGATGTGGACACACAACGCGCCTTGGTTCACCGCCGCTCGCCGCTCAACGCTCGTTCAGCCTGTGCTTCTGACCAATTTGGCGGGTCATTTGCATTATTCGCCTAGACGTTGCTGACAGACACGTCGTGCAATCCGTGGTCTCGATCATGTTAAACACATGTACAGGCCTGCTTGGTACGTGGACATCCTTCTCTGTATATAGCAACTGACCAAGAACCACCACGAGCGTAAGCAGTATTTGACTGTCGATGCAGACATATAAGCAAGTCATTTCGAATTAGCCTGCGAAATCATGCCCTGACGTCTTACCGTACCCGTAGTACGCCGCAGGAATCAAATACGGATATCAAGAATCGTTCAGTCATCGTTTGGGATCGTCCGTCTCCGTCCAGTGTCGGCGTGGTATGTGTGAGCCCTTGCTGGAACCCGCTCCCAGACAAGTACGGTAAAACGACACAACCTTCAGGTCCTTGTCGATTAGTGGTTAGATCATCACGTTGTGGCGACACAAGTGAAGACGGAAGCTCGAATCCTCCCTGGGACATTTTTTGTTCCTTTCCTTCCACCACATCGTTCCCTCACATCGCACTTTCGACCCACAGCCGTGCTCTAGAGATGATGGGCTTCAAGTCTACGCTAGGCTACGTGAGATTCTGAGGTGTATACTGTAAGTGCCATTGTCCGATCATATACCTATGTACCAGCTGTTAACCACGGCAGGTCTGATAGATCGAAGGGATAGAGCTGCGAATCCAACTCGATGTCTTCAGGTCATGGTGATGTGCCGCCCAGGACGTCGACCGCGAGCCGCTTGACAGCGGGATCTTCGCTAAGCGTCCCTCTTGACAAGCTGCGCCCCGCGGAAGCCCTCTGACTCAAACGCCATTCAGTCCACCCTCGGCACCACCACCGCCCAAACGGCATGAACGTCACGCGGAAGGCATGCGAGAACATGTCCTCCCTCCGGCGGGCGCGCGGTAGTGCGATAAAAACCCCAGCGTGAGGTCTGGACTCCGAATCACCTCTGGACGTACGAGGTAGAGACATCGATGGCGACACCACAGGAACTGAACGCCCTCACGTCGCAGTTTTACGACGCAAATCCCGTGCTGGAGGACGAGCGGTTGCGCAAGCACCGGATCGAGTTCGAGGTAACTCTCCGGACGATCCTCCGCCGCCTCCCGCCCGGCCGCACAGGGCTGAAGATCCTCGACATTGGTGGCGGCACAGGTGCACTTCCAGATCCATGCCTTTGTCATACTCCTGCGTGATCAACACTCCACATATACAGGACCGTACTCGTTCGCACTCGCCGCACGCGGACACTCCGTGACGCTCATCGACCTCTCCCCGGGCCTTCTCGCGCTCGCCCGTGTTCGTTCCGCCACCCTCCCGCCCTCCCAGCGCCCCGCCCGCATCCTCAAGGGCGACGCGACCGCGCTCTCCGCCGTCCTCTCTGATGCGGAGCGCGGGACTTTCGACGTCGTGCTCCTCCTCGGGCCGTTGTACCACATCATGTCCGCGGAGCTGCGCGAGCGTGCGGTGCGCGACGCGTGGGCCATGGTGCGGTCCACATCCGCGCAGGAGGCTGGGCAAGGGGGGACGCTGTTCTGCGCGTGGGTGAGCAGGTGGGCGCATTATCGGGACGTGGCGATGCGTGACCCGGGACGGCTGGCGATGAAGCGGGACTTCTACGCAAAGCACGCGGAGGACGGGTGCGCTCTCCCCCTCTTTGCGTGTTCGGCCTATGCTTGCTGATCTCGTGGTGGGGCACTGTAGAGATTATGTCCGGTACGATGAGGACGGACAGCCGTGCCACGCTATGCACCACGAGATGCCGACGGAGATGCCTGTCATGCTCAAGCGCATCACTGGAGAGGACGATGTGCGGATGGTCGGCGCAGAGGGGGTTCTCGCTGGAGGCCCCGATAAGTTGGTAAACGAGATGCAAGGCGAGGACTTCGAGGTGAGAGTTGCAGCTTCTTTAATTCGGTGCACGCCCCTGTCTGACCGCATATACCCACCAGGCGTGGGTAGAGGAGTGCTTAGAAGTCGGAACGGATGAGCACAGCTGGATGCTGTCCGACCACATAATAGGTGTAGTTCCTAAGACCGTTCGTGCTGTATAAATTATACACTACAGTGTTACGACATACAATACATCTATGCGAAGCGCATCTATGAGCCCTACAAAAATCGTCTTCAAGTCACAGTTCACGCGGAAGTCGCAGACAATGCTGCCGCCGCCTCCAACGCCTGCTCAACATCCGCCACCAAGTCCTCTTCCTCCTCTACACCCACCGACAGACGCACCAAGTTGTCGCCAATCCCCAGCAACGCACGCTCCTCGGCGGGTATACTCCCATGCGTCATCTGCGCCGGCAGCTCCGCCAGACTCTCCACACCGCCCAACGACTCCGCCAGCGTGAACAGCCTCGTCGCCGTCAAGAACTTCTCCGCCTCCCTCGCCCCGCCCCGTATGCGGAACGAGATCATACCCCCATACGGGAACCCCAAAGCCTCGTCCCCGTGCTCCTGCACATACCGGTCGACAAACGCGCGCGCATGCGGCGCGAGCGAGCGGTACGCAAGGTCGTTGCGCGGGTGGCTCGTGAGCCCAGGGTAGATGACCTCCTGGACGTGCGGCGAGCGCTGCAGCGCGCGCGCGACCGCGAGCGCGTTCGTCCCGTGCGCCTTCATGCGCAGGTGCAGCGTCTTCGCGCCGCGCTGCGCGAGCCAGCAGTCGTACGCGCTCGGGACCGCCCCGATCGCGTTCTGGAGGAATCGCAGCTTGTCGGCGAAGGCGGCGCGGTGCGCGGGGAGGATGAGCGCGCCCATGACGACGTCGGAGTGCCCGTTGACGTACTTGGTGAGCGAGTGCATGACGATGTCCGCGCCCTGCAGAAGCGGGGACGCGTAGAAGGGCGAGAGGAAGGTGTTGTCGACGAGCACGAGCGGGTCGGAGGGCGCGGCGCGCGCGAGCGCGACGATGCGCGGGATGTCGATCAGGCGCAGGGTGGGGTTCGTAGGGGACTCTATCCAGATAAGCTGTGGGAAGCAAGTCAGTCGTGCCGGGCGCGTGAAAAAAAGAGGGGGTGGACGCACCTTGGTGTTTGGTCGGAACGCGGCGCGGATGGTATCGTCGTCCGCATTCTCGAGGTCAACGAACGTGGTCTCCAGACCCTGGTTCTCCGACGCGACGCGGCGCATGTAGCGGAACGTCCCGCCGTACACGTCGTTTACGCTGATGATGTGCGCGTCCGGTCCGAGCGACTGCAGCACGGTCGCGGTGGTCGCGGAGCCGGACGCGAACGCGAGGGCGTGCGCACCCCCAGACTCGAGGGCGGCGAGCGTCGTCTCGAATGCATTGCGGTTCGGGTTTCCGGATCGCGAGTACTCGAAGCCCTGTGCCGCACGTCAGTTAGCCTCTGCTATAATTGATATTGGTATTTTTCGGGCGTACCTTGTGGACCCCGACACCGTTCTGCTTGTATGTGGTACTGAGCGAGATAGGCGGGATGACCGCGCCCGTCTCCTCGTTGGCCTCTGAGCCAGCGTGGATGGCGCGCGTCCCGAAGCCGTCTAGAGAGCCCTTCTTGGCCGGGTGGACGCCGTTCGCGCCATTGGTGTGTCCGTTCGCGGTCGATGTTGATCCGTTCAGTGCGGGCGTCATCGCGGCTCGTCTACTTTTGCGCCGGTCGAGCTGTGTGGGTGTGGGAGGTGTTCGGGAGCAAGGTGTGCGTTCGATGTTGAAGGACGTCGCGCGGATTATATAGAGAGGCCCGGGGGCGCAGGAAACGGTGGCGGCAGCATGACGAGATCGACGACAAACTGACGAGAAAACAGCGGCTGACCAAGCCGCCCGCGCTCCCGGCCTCGACGCCGGCGACGTCTCGCACCTGTCTCTGCGGCATGCCGCCATGCTGGGCACCGCGCATCGACCCACCCAGCGCCCTCGTCCGCCCGGATCCTGGCTCTTCATTATATTCGCCGTCCCGGCATTGGCTCGTCCCCGCGTCTGTGCGTGTGCTCGCGAAGGCAGCGCGTGGTCATCTGGTCGACAAGCGGGTGCTGCTGCTCCTGCGTAGCGACTTGCCGACGGTGCACGATGTCAGGAAGGCACGCAATAACCGCGACCGCGTTGGTGGACTGGCTTGAGAGGCCTCGGAGCTCGTGGATTTCTGGCCACCTGCGCGGACACACGCTGCGCACCCCGGCTTCGCAAGTCTCCGCTCTCTCGGGACGCCCGGTCCCTCCTGGTCAGCACGCCATGGGTGCTATCTTGTGCCGGAATGTAATGCAATGATGATTTAGGTGCGGATCTCAAAACCCTCTGTCTCTCGAGGAATCCAACTGTTTTGCGCAACTCAAAAAACACCCACTCTGTCTCGTGCTTGTCTGCTCTCGCTCGCGACGTGAGTACTGTCCTGTTAGCTCGGTATCTTCATTGTACAACGCGCATCAAACACACGGCAACTACAGTATCATACAACAGTCCGCGTTCCTCCTGGGCCTGGCCTGACATCGATTCTCGTTCTTCCAGTTCGCGCTCCCCGCGCAGGTGCAGCACTTCGGAGGCCGACTTATGACGACTTCTTGCCTGCCTTCTTCGCGGCTACGCGCGCACGGCTGATCTGCTTCTTCCAGCCGTAGCACTGGTTGCAAGCTGCATATATGCCGCCGATCAGGTGAGTTGGTCTCGCTCACACGACGTCTGCCAGGGTGGACAGCACGTACAGAGCGAGCCATGCTTCTTGCACTGGTACTGGCCGTCCTTGTTCTGGCTCGAGGCCGGGGCCTCGATGCCCTCACGCTCGATAGGGTCAAACTGGTCGCAAGACCGCGGTCAGTCTACGAGACGGCGTTGACCGCCGGCGCTCGGACGTACCCCGAAGAACGTGTCGTTCTCCTCCCGGCCGTCGTACGAGCACGTTGCGCACTGCAAGGCGCACGGTCCTCAGCTGCCGCCCCGCACGACGCATATACGGGGGCTCGGGGTACTCACGACCTCCTTGAAGTGTTGGCAGAAGTAGGCGTCGTTGATCTCGATCGGGGCGGGGGCAGCCTCGGCCATCGTGTATGCGGGTTGTATGCGGGTGTGTGTGGTGTAGGTCTAACAGGGACGTCTACGATAAGAGGCAAAGGCAAAGCAGGCCGTGCAACGTGGTGGGTGGGAGTGAGAGAGGTTGGCCCCTGGAAAGCGTTATATAGGGGCCCCCGGATCCTGGCGAAGGTGACGACGGAGCGTTCCCTGTGTTCTGAATGGGGTCGGGAAGCAGTGGGCGAGAGCGGCGGGCCAGATGACACGGTCACCAGGCTGCTCACGTTCCCAAGACCCAGCCTGATTCTCGCTCTCCGTAGACCCTCCTATCACGTGCGGGTCTTCTCTATTCACTTGCTCTACTCTTACAGCTCTAATACCCTCCTTGAAGCGTCCAAAGCTGCGAGTATCAGCGAGTATCGCCTCTTACATCGGCTTCTACGCGCCGCCCTCTGCTTCTCTTCTTCGGCCCCTAGCTGCGCTCACGCCGCACTGCTGCGCTATCGATACTACTCGCCCGTCGTCATATGAGGCCCGCTTTACGCGTCGACCAGGTGCGAGAACGCCCCGCCGAACTCGAGCGCCCCGCACGCGACCCCATCCGCATTCTCGCCCAGGACAGCCTCCTCGACGAGCTCCCAGCCAGCCCACGGCCAGCTCCGCGTCCACGCGTCCACGCGCACCGTCGCCTGGAAGCTCTCATACCCATAGTCCAGCGCGTGTCCGTCCTTCAGCGGCGCCGTCACGCCCACAAAGCTCTCCGTCGGCGCCGCGATGCGCACCCGCAGCCGCCTCGTCCACGTCGCGACGTCCAGCTCGACCTCCCCGTTCCGGCTGTCGTGCCGCGCCCACATGAACGGCGACAACCACCCGAGCGCGAGCGCGAAGGGTGGCCTGAAGTCCCACTGCCCACACCTGGGCGAGCGGTACCCGACGAGGTACGCCTGCAGCGGCACACCGGGCAGCGCGGCCCCGCCCGCGAGGCACAGCGTGCGCGCGCCGTCTGCGCTGAACGCCTGCGCCCAGATCCAGCCCGCGGGGAACGCCGTGCCCCAGTTCTTCTCGGGGTGCGCGCGCCCGGTGCCGTGGATCTCTGCGCCGGCGTGTGCGAGCGTGTACGCGGCGGCGCTGCGCGTGGAGCGTACGTGCCAGCAGAGCGGGAGGAAGTGCGAGAGGGGGAGGAGGAGCGCGCCCATGGGCCCCGCGAGCGGGCTCGCGCGCGACCATGAAGTGTGTGCGGTGAGGAGGAGGTGCAGCCGGAGCGCGTGGGCGGGCACGGCGATGTCGTACTCGATTGTCGTCGGGCTCACTTTCATGACCCCGATGCCTGGCGCGGTGATGGTGAATGTCTGCGGCTGGCCTGGGGTGTGCTCGCCGACGAGCACATCGAGGGTGTCTGGGAAGAACTGGTATTTGAACGCGGGTATTTGGGGTGCATCTCTATCGTGTTTTGAGGGCGGGGGTGAGTATAGGACGAGGGCGAGGTTGGGGCGGTGCTTGGCGCGCTTGATCCAGCAGAAGATGACTGCGATCGTCGCGCCGTCTTCCGTCTCCGTGCGGGTGTAGTACCCCTCGAACTTCCGCGAAGAGTGGGGCGCGAAGTGGTCCTGACCAAACATGAGTTTGAGCGTGGGCAGCTGGTCTTAGTAGGTCGGTCCGATGGAGTTGGGAGATTGAGCGAGGGCGGGAGTTTCGCTTGTGGAGGTTGGCACTACCGGTTCTAGAGGTCAGTAGACTGGATTGTGATGGTTATATGCGCGACCTACCTCTTCCAAACGCTCTTTTATAAGAATACAGCGGCTTCTGATTAGGTTTCGTAGCGTCTGCTGCGGTAAAAACTGCGAAAGCGTTGTGGTAGATGGAGAAGAGGGTTCACAATGGGCGCTTCCCGTATGTCAACCTGGCATGACGCAATGACGCCCGCCCGCGCTCAGTACAGTTCCGCCAAACTCTATATATTCACCCCCGTATGCCTAGCCAGGACCACCTCCCACTCCCCAAAATGCGAAGGACATGCACTGATCGATGATCCTCAGTCCACGTTGATTCATTGAATTCCAATTGCCTAGCAAACAGCGGCTCCGAGTCTATCGTCTTCGCAATTTAGCGCCCCAGGGACCAACTTGGCCGCTTAGACCGGGCCGCAAGACGAAACTCCAACGTAGTCTCCGCGCGTTGGTGTGACCATACGCCGGGAGCGGGCTATATACATCACCGTGAGCCCGAAGAGGCCGCACTGTGTATTGTCTTACAGTGGGAGTACACCGTCCGTCGCTCGCGCGGTGATAATCATGGTTGGTGTGGTCGTCATACAAGTCGTGCGCATCTATAAGATCGTTCAAGTGGTAAACCGGACATTCACGTCCCCTCACCGCTACCATATATCACCGGTGCACCGGCGGGTCTTCGTTATCCCGCTTTCCAGGACCGCGGCCGTAACCCCGCGGATCTGTCGTCGAGGATGACCTGACGTACAACACCTCTGGATAGCTTCCTCCTCAGCCTCGACGCGTTGCCAGTAAAGCCTAAGTGCGTCCTAAGCATACCGTAGAATGCTTCACTTTCGGCGGAAATGGTAACACTGGCGTGCTAGTCGGCTTCCAGCGCAGTTGTCGGAGGAAGAGATTACACGGTGATAGGGTTATTATGCACATCAAGTAATGTTGTAGCACCCTGTGTATGCAGCGTGATCACAGTCGCGGCATACAGCTGACGTTCAAAAGGTTCACTTTACGGCTGCAGCAGGGAGTCAGACAGAACGCACGCTTCAGCGCCAGTCGTCGTCTTCCGCGATCGTGTCCAGCTCGAGGTCCATGTGGTACGTGCGCTGCGCATCGCACGCGGCTGGCCCGAACGCGAGGCGGCTCTGGCGGAAGTCGTCGTAGCTCATGTCCGTCAGCTTCGCGGCTACCTTGCGCAAGTTGAGGAGGACGCGGCTGCACATCGTGCTGTGGACCACCCGAAAGGGCCTGCCCGGCACGAATGGGAGGTCAGGGGTCCGCTCGCGCGGGCGTAGGAGGCAGGACGTACATCTGAATTACCGATGAGGCGGCTTTCTATGGGTGGATGTCAGATGGGAATGTCCGGAGCATGCGGGTGTGAGAGGACCTACAGGTGCAAGTAGCATAAAACACAGGTTGGCGATCGAGAATAGAAGTAGGACGACGTAGTAGAGGGATCCTGCGAAGCCGGGTGAGCTATCGGACCGCAATGCGGTCACAGATATGCACCATACCATCGCGGTACATGGTGTGCACCAGCGGCGACCGATGTTTCCTCTCCGCTATAGTCCCAACCGTCAGTACGAGACACGCTGACGAGAAGGTGAACGGGGACACACAGGGCGTCTGATACATCTTGTAAAATGTCAGCAGCACCACGACTAGGAGTGCGATGTCAGCGCACTGCAAAATCTGTACACGTCGGGGTCCAACTTACTGGTCTCCGATACCATAAGACACGTGTACAGCACCCACACCGGCCGGGCTTCCACGGTGGGCACGCACCCGCCGATGAAGCGTAAGATCGCAGCGTCCGGGTCTGCCACAACGCCCAGGCGGTGAGCACTCGCCGCTCTGCCCCTAAAACCACCGCAACTCACAGTCTATCTGCGAGAGAAACGAGCGACATATGATAATCGAGGGGATCTATTGTTGCATGTGGTTACATGAATTGGTCCCCAACCTTGGATGAGGTGTTTGTACTCACAATAATGCCCAGGCCAGCTGCGCCCATCAAGAGGATGACGAAGATTGAAAAGTCGTACAACGCCATCGTCCGCGCCATGATGATTGCTAGTACCACTGTCAACACGCGTGGCGTGAGGGGAAAGATAGGAGGCACACTGACTTTCCGAGGCAAGGGTCCCGAAGACGTAGAAGCCTATGTTGTTCGTCGTGAGTCAGTCAGAGCGGCCAGCCATCTCGAGCAGCGAATGAAATATTACCGGCCAGGAAGTCGTACTGAACCTTGCATGACTGTTGACAGTCAGGTTAGCGTCAAATGAAGATGCACACGTCTCGTGCGGCAAACCTGAGGATTTGTGGTGTAGAGCACCACTTCGGGAGGCTGAGTATGGACACAATTGTTCTGAACGGCTGATAGTGACGTACGGGTAATATTCAGCGTCAGGTCGACCAGGGGAGTATACCGGTTGATGAAGTATACGGTCTTCATCACACTGCAGCGCGACGGCCATATGTACTTGATCTAGAACCGTCAATAAATTCAGCTTGCATGAGCGGCGTTGCAAATAGCGTAGTAGTTGCCTCGTCCGGTAGAGTTGAGGTCATCTCCAGCCACTAAGATTGTAACTCAGATCATGTGGAAGACTTGACGCATCGATGGACGTACTAGGAGCGTATATGATATGACTATGATCACGGTCGACCCAGCGCGTCAGTTCGGTTCCGCGAGGGCTTGAGTTAGACACCACTTACCTCCAGAATACTGTCGATCAAGTGAGCAACGTGGATCTCATGTGTGAGATATTCAAAGACCGACGTACCTTCACCAGAGTCAACAACGTGAGGTTGTGAACGACATCCTGCAGCACCCACGACATGCAGCGCAGCGGGGCTTTCTTGAGGTGGACGGAGTGCGAACGGTGACCCTCCTAAGACATGCACCTACGTATGCAGAGGAACGAAGGGGGCAGGGGCGGGCGGCGTCGCGGCCGTATACGCCGCCAGTTTTGTGTGTCACGGCATGCCGCTCGATACCCCCGCTCGGGCATGCCAGTGGCAGGCGGCGCGGTCCTCCCAAATTAGCCGCCATACCCGCTTTACTCGGGAATCATGGTCCAGAAGCGCTTCCCTGACGAAGTGACGGCACCGATGCCTCAAGCACGCCAGGCGCTGATGGCGGTCGCCCGCAATGAATAATGGCCACTGAAAGGCACGGTCCCCCTTGCTCCTCCGCGGCGGCATGATGCATCTGAGTCGGGTGTCGCCGCATCGGCGCCGCATCGCAGTATCGGGGTATCGGGGAGGGTGTAAGACATGCTGCTACTGAACGTCTAGATCTTGCCAGCCAGCGCGCTGCTCAGCCGTGCCAGAGCAGCTCACATCGCTAGTCGCAAGCGAGTGACGCCTCTTTAACGATATCGCGCTGCCATTGAGTAGACTTGAATTAGAAGATTGCCGCGAGTACTAATAGAACCACCGTGACCCGAATGGGTCCGCAGCGACGGAAGTAACCTAATTCGTTAAGGGCAAGTCAGCCAGCTGCAAAATCGGTACAGCCGAAGGTCATTCAATGCTGACAACTCACCTGGGTCGACTGCCAGACTCCTGGAGACATGCATGGAACTTGGCCTCAAACTTACTACTCCGCGGTAGTCCTCGGAATGGACGTGCTACATGACGCTAATGTTCACTGGCTATCATCGTGAGTACTACTTAGTCCGGTATCGGCGTTGAACGTTGAACGATTCTCTATCACTTGGACTCGAGTCTCACCGCGGCGGCCATGGTAGTGTCTCGGAAGATACGGTGACAATGAGCAGAGGTGCCAAGATCATCCTGGGTCCAAAGCGGGCGGGTTCTGAAAGCTCGCGGCAAAGTCGCGTAACACGTGGCAATATCGGCCCGAGCCCAGACCGTTGGTCACAGTGCCATTGACTGTGTCCCGCTAATCTTGACCTTGAACTGCAATTCACGTAGCTGGCGGAACGAAGCATAGGTATGTCTCCCATATGTAGACCATTATCTGCCACATGAATGCCCGAGGACAACCTGCATACATGTGTGCCACTATAAAGACGCGCTCGGCTAGGAAAGGACATATCACAATCCAACCCCCTTCATGATTCATGAGCACCTCCGGGCCCGAGCACGAAACGTTTGAGAAGGCGTATACAACGTTACAAGGTGAATCAACAACCTTTCCAACTTTAACCATACAACAGTACTCAATCAAGATATCACCAGATACTCCTTCCCAGGCTCCTCCAGGTTATAATAGTCCTTCGCAAACTCCTCGAGCGCGTGCTTCGGTAAGTCAGGGTACAGCTCGCGCGCATCGAGGTACCCCAGAGCCTTCGCGTTCTCGAGAGTATTCTCGCCGAGAATGTGCAGGCTGTACATATACTCGCTCTGCGACTGCTTCGCATGCGCGGCGAAGCTTGCGGGGTCCTTCTCGACCTCAGCCTTGCCCTCTGCAGCGTACTTCAAGATGGCCTCTGCGGGCACCTATCATCACCACAGTCAGCACAATGCTCCTCCCGCTGGGAATCTCACGCAGCTCACATTGAACCTCTTTGCTTTAAACACCTCCGCCTCGCCCGACGCGCGTTCCCCAATCTCGTGCGCTTCGAGCTGCGTCACCTCATCCTCCCATACGATCACCGCGTGACCGAGCGTGCGCGGGTCTGCGATGATGCGGGCGACAAACACGCCGATGTCCTTCAGGTCCGTCACGAGCATCTTGTGTTCGCCGGAGCCGTACACTGCGTACGTCATCATCTTCCAGTCATCGCGCACCTTGCTACGCGTGGGCAGCGGGAGGGTGATTTGCATCCACCAGCCGACGTCAATGAAGGTATGCGGCACGCCGAGCTCCTTGATGAAGTCGCGGATGGCCAGTTTCTGTTATCTCTCAATTAGCACCTTGTCTAGCACTGTATGCCTATCTTCAACGGAAATATTTACAAACCTCGTCGGTGAGTTCGCGCACACCGCGCTTCCCGGGAGTGCCAAAGTCGCAGGGCACGATACGCTGGACGCCGACGTCCTTTGCGGCGCGGATGAGGTCCTTCTGCGCCAGGATGGACCACGCGACGACTGCACTGATGACAATCTCGACCCCAGCAAGGGCGTCCGTCAGCTTCGCGACGCCGTCAGTGAGGTCCCCAATTCGGATGTCGACACCGGACGTGCGGAGCGCCTGCGTCGCAGACTTGGACTGCGAGGCGGGGCGTACCAGTGCTGCGACGTGCTATAATACAACGGTACGGCCAATGTTAGATTATGTTCGATCGTCGGATGCGAGGGAAAGAGGGACGCACAAAGTGCCCAGAGGCGAGGAGGCCCTTGACGATGCTACCGCCAGTAGCCCCCGTCGCGCCAACCACGAGTACAATGGGTAGTGCAGATCTGTCGCTCGACATCCTGGAGTTACTTGGTGGGTATTGTCAATACTATGTGATAGCTTGGGGCTTTTAGGAGGCTTCTCAGCTCGTTGCATAAATGCAAGTGCCTTAAGCCCGATCGGCATTCATCCCCGACAATATGGCTTTACCAACCCACTGGATTATAGGGGGTCACTCTCTCTTTCATAGTCACCATAGCGTACGCTGAGGTCTTGTAATATGATAGTAACGCATCAAGCCGATACCGGAGTGACCCATTCCTTCCGCTGCGTCATTTTCCGAAGTGCCTCGTAATCACATATTAGACTGTGGACCCTACTACTTGTGCAGGAGATGGTCATACAGCATGGCTTACCGAGTTTCAATAAGTATCTTCGGGCGCACCAGGCGGTCCTGTGAATGCCGATGTTACACACTTGCTTGCTTTTTTCGCATTCCGCGGCGGCGAGTCGAGGTGTACAACTGTCCTTCTGGGACTTCGGCTTCATTACATGATCCAAGTCAAGTGCTCACAGGCTTCGAGGTCAGGGAATTGTCCTGTTTGGGCCCCCGTCAACGGGCGACTCAATAGTACTCGACAAGCTTCTTCACAGTCTCCTTCTCATCTTTGCCCTGCATGAACTTCTCCAGCGTCTGTCACAGAGTTCAGTCAGATGAAGAAATACAGGGACCATCTCACACTCACTTCGTTCACACCAATGTACGTGCGTACAAAGTTTTCTCCCAAGACACCCTCTATCACCTCGTCAGCTACGAGCGCCTTGCGCGCATCCACGATGTTCATCGGCAGCCGCAAGGGGTTCATCATACCCACCGCCGCCTTTTCCGGCTCACTCATCTCCCACATCGGTTTCGGGCAATCACCCATCGTCAACACCGCCCCGTCCACAATTCCCTTCAGACCGGCGCCGACCAGCGCTGCGATCGCGAGGTGTGGTGCGGCCGTTGCGTCCACACACTTCACCTCGAAGTGGTGGTGTCCGCGCGGCCCGCACAGGCGCACGGGCGTCTCGCGATTGTCTGTGCCCCACGCCGCGTACGTGCCGCCCGACCAGATCCCGTCGACCATGCGTGCGTACGATGCCGCCGTGGGCAGGGTGAACGCACATATGGCAGGCAGATGCGTCAGCACGCCCTGGAGGAAAGATCGCTCGACAGGCGTGAGCGTGGGTGCAAGAGCGTCATCGGCCGCGCGGGCCCGCGCGGGTGGGCCGTGCACGGACATGTGCGTGTGCGCGCCACTGCCGCCTGAGCACGGGAAAGGATGCGAGCGGGGACGCGGGCGTGCCAGGGGCGCGTTATTCAGTTGTGGCAGGTGGTACGGAAGGGCGACGCAGACTCACACGAGTCGGTGTGAAGGCGCGGCGCAAAGGTGGCGTGTAGCCCGTGCTTGTTCGCGACGTTGTAGATCGTCTCGCGCGTGAAGACGAGCGTGTCTGCCGCCTCAAGGGGCGCCTGGGGGCCGGTGATCACCTCGTACTGGTGGGCGGGAGCAGAACACGCTTCAGCAAACTGATCGCCGGGGAACGAGAAACGCGAAGTACGCGAAGGCGGGGAAAGATGCAAAGCTCCCGCGCGGTTCGCTGCTCACCTGCCCTGGCGCCGCCTCGGCGTGGTACATCTGCAGTTCGACGCCGGCGGCGATGAGATCGCGAGCGATCTCCTCAAGGACCACCGTTTCGACACTACCCGTGCGCGTCTTCGCTGAGCAGGACCATCCCGCGTCGTTCAGGAAATCCAGCTCAGACGTGTCCGCGCGCATGAGGATGAACTCCGATTCGACACCGACGAGGAAGGACACCCCTGCCTTCTCCTGTGCCTCCCTAAACGTAATCAGCTTCTAGTCCCACCGTGCGTTGATAGAAAGGTCTTCTCTTACTGAACAAGCCGCGCGAGGAGTGTGCGCGGGCAGAGGTCGACGGCTAGCCTGCCCGTCTGCGGGTCGGGGATCTTCTCCTGAAACCAGCCCATGACGGACGCGTGGCCTGGGGCATATGTGCACACGCGCCAGCTGCTGAGGTCCGGGACGTAGAGGTATTCTCCGACCGCGCCGAATCCGGGGGCATGCTGCAGTCCGACGAGACCCAACACGATCTTGCCGATCTGAACACCCCCGCGCGAACTCGGGTCAGAGAGCAGCGTGCGGAAGTAGCCAGCGGGCAGGACGCGGTAGCGGATCGTGTTGATCAAGTCGACCCACTGCACGCGCACGAACTGCACGTCTGACGTGAGCAATTCGTCGAGGCCTTTCGCCTCAGGAGATCCGGCTTTAGACTTGTACAGTACACCATATGGTTGGGCATTTTCGGCGCGCGATTGCGACGATGTGGCCATTGTTGGGGTGATGTGGCGGGAACGGGCTGACGTCTATGAACGACGTTTGGTATGGGCTCCACGAGAGGGCGAGTGTTATGAGTGCTGCCAAGGATGAGGGCAACTGCGCAATGAGTCGTGTTATGCGTATGTTATGCGGTTGCCTGTGGATGCCGGCGAAGACTTGCCGTCGCGAGTTGGAAATACGTCTCGTGTTGCAGTGTTTCGGCGGACTCTGTATGTTAGAATGGGTGAAATTTTGCCTCTATAATGGGCAAGCGAGGGCTAGAAAGCTCGGAGAGATGTTCTTGTCGGTGCTGTAGCAGTTAATTGTAACTTGTCCGACGTGATAGTGAGCATGGAGATGCAGGAGTTCTATCGTATCATATGCGCGGTGCGCAGCGCGCGTAACATAGCGGCGATTACCTGATAGTCAGTATACAGTCACTTCCTATCATTGCTGATAATGAATTTGTAGTACATCATAAGTCTCATCGGCATTTCATTGTTTGTCATGGTCACCGCGCCAAGCGAGCACCACAAACCGCTTCTGATGACGTCGACGCTCGCAGCTGGGAAGTCCCAAGCTTAAGTACTGAGAGGTCGACCTACTGATACAATAGCAGGCAAGACGTAAGCATCGCAGCATGTAAATAGCTGGTTAGAGATCGTCGTCTAGGAGCTTACTAGTAGAATCTTTAGTTACCAGCGCTTCATCAGGACCTTCGAGCTTCGAGCTTCAAGCGCCGAAGGCTCTTGAACCGATACCGTCAGCACTCCTCGGCGGCGCCTTACCAGTACGTCTCCGAAATTCGAGGTGGGCTCAAGTTTCATTTGTGCTTTCGAGCACCACCGAAGGACCTCGTATATAAATTGGCCTTCATCATACGAGCGTGGTATGTCTCCGCGCCCATCACTATTCTTCCTCACGAGGTCAATTCAAACAGCTACCGTGACTAACCACCTACCACTTGGACGAGGTGCCTGTACATAATTAGAGGCCCCTGTGAGTACGTAGCATGTACAGCGCGCACGCACGAAGCACTTACTGTCCCAGAGTAGCTCTTCCAGCGCGCTGTTGACATCCAGCATGACCATATCTGACCGCCACTTGCCTGATGCTCGCACGCACGAGCATCGATCCGGGGACACCATCGGGAAGCATGCCCAGTACATACGTGGAAACACCTCGCGAAGTACGCATGGACGGCCAGAGATTAGACAACGCGACGTCCTTATACGGCTCTTACCCAGACCAACAAGGACCCGGGTGGCACCGTGTGTTCACGCACGACATTTACCGGAGACAAGTGACCTCTACCTTCCGTCACCCGCCGGAGTTGAACACGGCATTGACAGGGACCTGGCGGTTAGCGCGCCACAACCGTGCAGCCTTGAGGCGGGAAACCACTCCCGCTCGGTCCCCGCGGTCAGTCGACTCGTATAATAAAGCGAAAGAGGCAAGGGTCCTACTCTCTGTGCAACCGATAGCCGCCCCGCCGTCGAGATTGAATGCGGGCACGTCAGGCAGGCTGCGCAAGCGTCAAGATAGCCGGGGGATTCCCCGCACAATTTCATCATGCCTCGCCCGCGCGGGGTCAGCTGGCTGGCTGGCTGGACGCTGGGGAGGCCTCTGGATGCTCGAGAGGGGCGCGTTCGGGGTACTAGGGTCCATGGGCGCGGTTTGCTCTCGTTATTGCCTCGTCGAGCGGCCGGCGCAGGAGAACAGAACGCGGTTAGTGGCGCATCGATTCCGCTGCGTTCGTGACACCTGTGCAGCCGCTCGGGTCCGCAGAAGGCATAAGGCAGCATCGACGCTCGCAATGGCAACAGCACGGACTCTCGGGCTCGACCCGCCGCTCCAGCTGAGACCCGGCTAGATGAGCAGCGGGTGCAGTCGCGCCTCACCGACAGAAACTGTCAGCGACTCGGTAGGTCAGAATATCCAAGAAAAGGAGGGGCGTCGCCAGGGGTCCCGTTCGTGCTCACTAGCCGCAGAAGGCAAGTTGCACCTGCATAACACGGCGGCGAGCGGCGAGCTGCGAGCTAGAGTTTTCGTCGCAGAGTTTGCGCTCAGCGAGCACTTGGCATGTGTCTTATCATGCGCAATGGGTCTTGTTTGGGGCCGAACGGCGCGGAAGCGGTAGGGGATGGCCGGTAGATTTGTGGGCGTAACCGTCTTGTACATGTGCGCGAACGGAGGTCATGGCGCACAATCGTTTTGGAGAGCAGACCAGAACACACTGAGGGTTCAGATGTATGATGCGTGCCGGACCGAAGGGAGAGATGGAGGATGGGACGGCTGCGAGCGGCTGCGGTTCCACTAGGTGCCTCCAATGATCTGATGAGTCGAGGGCGCCGGGAGCGCTATTGCCCAAAAGCGTATTTCGATGGAGTCGTCGCTAACATGAACTTGTGGGCGGCACTTGGGAGAATCGGTGTTCGATCGGTTGCACGATCGGTTGATGGGAAGTGTGTTCCCCGATTCACCTGCTGTTGCCAGCGCACACTCACTTGAAGGGGTCGTTTAGACAGCGCAGAGCAGGGCAGCAGTCAGAGGTGCGCTGAAGGTGCGGAACGCCCGTGGTATGTTCCTTGGATGCTGACAGGGGGCGCCAGGCAGCAAGAGAGGGTTGGGCTGGCACGGAAATGATATGATGATACAGGGCAGGCGCCTGTACAAAACGCAATCAGACCACAGCCGCACCGATCGTGCCAGTGTGCCGGATCTGTGGCACTCATCTGGCAAAGACCCTCTAATACCCCGTGGGTGCTGGCAGAGAGGGGTCGGCGGAGTTTTACGGGGACCGGGCAGAGGGCGCGGGCGTGCAGCCAGCGTGCGCAGTGTTGGCGGGGACGACGAGGCGTTGAGTAGGACGAAGGAGAAAATCCGGACACCAGGGGTGGGACATGAAGAGGTCGCGTATCGAGCCGGGCTCAAGAAGCAGGCTGGAAGCGAGGCGTGGGGACGACGGGGGAGCGCAGAGGGGGGCCTTCTTCGTGACTGTCCTCCCGCCGTCGTCGCGTACGCCTCGCTCTCGCTCTCCGCCTCCGGGATGTCTGTGCCTGCGCTGGAGTCGATCTACCGGGCGAGGAAGGACCCCAAGATGCTGAACTGCGACCATTTCTGCGAGGAAGTCGGGCCCGATCAGGCCTGCCAACGTCAACCGGATCCAGATGGTGCTCCTCCTGCTAATGCTATATTCACCCATGACCCCCGCCTTTCCAATAAGGGCCCCTGCCAGCCCAACCTCAGCCTCAATCTCCAGCTCGCGCACCATCTCCCTCCCCAGCCTGAGCTCCCTCACATCTCGACGCCCCCCGCTCCGACGGGCATCGTGAACGTCATCTACCTCCTTCATGCCACTCCCCGCACCACCACTCTAAAGATGCCCGTCAGCAGTGAGTCTACCCTCTCCGTCCCATTCCATCCTCCAGCCCCTGTCCCCCTTACCCTGTCCGCTGCGCGTGCAGAACGGCCGCGCAACGTCGACCGTGTCTTCTCCTTCGGCCCGCTTGAGCTACTAGCTCTTAACCGCGATGTCCTCAAGACCATCAGTGATTTTTGTCCCCCCGGCGACGCCCTTCAGCTCGCCATGACCTGCAAGGATGCGTATGAGCTTGCCATGCCCCGCGTCCTTGCTGACGTTTCCATCGGTGACCCCTGTTTCGACGACGGCCCCGACAGGCTGTATAAATTCTGCCGCTTCATGCTCGCAAATCCCCCACGCCGCATCAGACACCTCCGTGCCCTCCGCCTCCTTGAGGGTGCCTTCGCACGCGTCCACATCGTGCACGGTAGGGAACGTCTCGATGCAGACTTCTCGTCGGCAGAGGTTCTCGCAGAACTCCTTCGCCAGGCAGACAATCTCCGCGTAATCCACATCCGTGACGCCGAACCGCTGTTCCAGTTCAACCCGGCCGTCTACGAGGCGCTGGCGCAGCTGTCGTCCCTGAAGGAGCTCTCGCTCTACTACATCGGGAACTCGACGCTCAAGGCGATATCGCAGCTGCGCAGCACGCCCGCGCTCATCGAAAACGGCCTGTGGAAGGACGGCCCGCGGCCGCAGGGCGACATCACGCCGTTCAGCAACTTCGTGGACTCGGTCAAGCACCTGAAGTTATGGGAATGCGGCTGCATGCTCGAGAGCATCGTTGACCGCCACGTCTGGCCGAACCTGCACACGCTGGATATCGGGGGCCGGATTGCCAAGCTGTCCGAGCTGGCGCACGCGTTTCCCAACCTCCGGCGGCTCACGTTCTACCTCGAATTCTCGGTGAAGCAGGAGACCGGGCCCGCTGCCTGCTGGCCTGAGCTAGACTATCTGGAGACGAGCGCGCCTATCCCGTCGTTCCCGTCACCCGCCCGGCGGCTGCAACTGCAGTACCCGATCGGAGCGACGCCCGGGTCGCACAATTCATCGGACCTGAAGACGCTCCCGCTCATGGAGCACGCCAACCCCGTGGTGCTGTCAATCACGGTGTCAGAAGCCGTGCCGCTGACGATGCTTGAGCGCATGAAGGGCGCGATGCCGTCGCTGCGCTACCTCGAGCTCGTCTACACCG
Organism: Trametes pubescens; assembly: GCA_001895945.1. Classification (NCBI taxonomy): domain Eukaryota; kingdom Fungi; phylum Basidiomycota; class Agaricomycetes; order Polyporales; family Polyporaceae; genus Trametes; species Trametes pubescens. Next base: position 2,925 of record MNAD01000630.1, on the reverse strand, counting down.
ACGCCTGCGGACGAACGGGCGTACGGTGGCCCGCGTTCCAGGAATGGGTGGTGCGTGCTCGTGTGTGTGGCACGCGAGAGACGTCAGACAAACTCACCCGACTGAATACAGGGCCGTAACCTCTACATCCTCCGCACGACGGCGATCGTGGGCCTCTGCATCGGATACACGGGCGCCGACGACTCCGCCTCGGATCCCGAGATGCGTGCGGCGCGGTACCTGAGCCTCGCGCGCACGCTGACGCGGAACATCAAGTCCCTGCAGTACGTCGGCGTGGGCCTGCAGGACGACACGGGGGGCATGTACGCGCTCGACTGTACGTGGTACCGGGTCGCCTCGCGTCCCGCGGACATGGACGTCGTGCCGGTGCTGGAGACGCTGCCTGCGGTGGAGGGAGAGCGGGTGCGGGAGGCGCTGCAGCTTACCCCGCGGCCAACATGACGCACACCCACGGTTGGTGGAACGTCTGATTTTCGTGCGGTGGCGGGGGCGCAGGCGCCATGGTGCGGCTTCCGTGACGGCGCAGCGCTCCCGTCATCCACCTTCTTGTACGACTTGGCTGCCCGATATTTTTTGCGCTATGTGCTTGACGCCTGGTGTTACGACAGAACGCTCGAGTAGCACGTGTATGTCCCTTCCTTCGTTTCCTTATGACCGCCACAACGATTGTCTGTTTACCGTGTACATGTTTAGCTCCCCGACCGTCTCACTCTGTACTTAACCTATGCTTGGAGGTCTCTTCTTAGTGGAAACGTAGCATCGTCGCACATGGCGGGTTTGTGCTAAATACGTAGTGTACCGTAGTCGCTGGCTGGGCTCCCTCTCGATAGACGTTCGAATATGTGCTAGGATCTGCTTCTTGTCGCTGCGGCGAAACATATACCCTTACCACTGTGGTCTCATAGTTTTGCTCTAGGTGGGCGTCCGCGCGGGTGTAGGCCGTGATTCTGTAGTCAACCTGGAAATATACATCACTTGGTAGGGTACCAGGAGTGACCTTCGGGGCAGTATCGCGGTAGGGTGATAAAGAGCTGCTTGAGGCTGTTAGCCCTCGTACGGGATATCCGCTTCGCCGACTTATCACAGTACTGACCTCGGACGGAACAGTTTCAAGCAGCCGGAGGCGAGTCCAGTCCAAGAGAAAGCAAGTCTCGATGTCGCCGGCCTAGCGCTGCGGAGTAAAAGAACGAGTGAGGTACGGGACGTTGGGAGATACGGCGAGTGAGCGAAGTCAGCTCGCGAGGACTGTACGCGAAGTGTTTCAGGATTGCCACAGCTATCGTGTGTGCGGACCCTACCGCATTGTGCTCGACCGCAGAATCATCGATCAGTCATTCCGCTCTCACGATGAGAATTATAAGACGACGTTCACACTCACAGGGGAGCCTGCACTTGCTCAGTGTTGTCGCTATCGAATTCCGCCGATGGAAGTAAGATAGGCGCATATATGAGGTCCCCTCCGCTTATGCGCATGTAAGTGAAGGCTTACCTTCTAGTCCTACACTGAGGACGAATCGTATAACGTATTGCGTTTGACTCGTGGCCGGTCTTTTACGCGTGCCTATCTGCTATGTGAACTAGCGGAAAATTGCACGGTGAATGTCGAGGTAAGGAGGTCTTTTATGCGCATATATTTGCGTGCAGTGAACCGGGGGCAGTAGAACCAGAAAACCGCGCGCAACGAAAGATGCTACGGGAGGCTGGACACCGGCGCTGCAACCACCGTTGCTACTCCGCTTAGTCGAAATCGCTGCGACGAGACCTTGAACTCATTGTTACCAATACACACCATTGCTGAGCGATGTGTCAGTACCTCATTGCGCATCTCTCCACCTATGAGAACATGTGAGGGCAGGATCTATATACGGTTGAAAGAGCATGAGTAAGCATGAGTCGCTCGCCCATACTGGAACCCACCACAAGACTTAGAGAGCGAAGTGCCTTCCTGTCGCGTGTCCAAGGGTAGCAAGCCGCTATATGCGCGAAATCTTCAGACAAAAGTAGACTTCGGCGAATTCACAAACATGTGCTCATTGCAACTGTCGGAGAGCGAGAGCAATGCGGCAACGTCGGCGATACAGATGATGACGATGAGGAGAGAGGATGGGGAAAGACGGGGCGCGAACTGAGATCTGAGAGGTCCGGGGGATGCAGAGACAAGTTGAATCCATTCGGAGGCGGGATCTCGCCTCTATGTACCGGGAGGCGTGGCCTCGCGATCGTACTCGCGTCCTGATTCAGATCTGCGCTTCGTCCTATGTTACAGAGATGTCAGAATATGCCCGAATTGGGATGGAAGAACGAGAACAAATGATAGAAGACGCAAACCCCGCGATCAATCACCCGCGTGGCGTGTCGATCTCGAAGGTATTTCTCGGAGCGAAGTCTTCTGTCCGGCGCGCCCTCAACTTACGTACTTCGTCGCTCCACAATCGCAGCGGGAGATCGTGCGGCCGACTACCACTGCCTGTCTTCTTCAAGGCCTCCGCGCAGTTTCATTGGTACCGCCAACACATGTAGGGCTGTAGGGGCTGCTAGCAGTGAGGGTGTAGTCGAGTGGCGTCGATAAACGATCGTTAGAGAGATGGAGTGAGTCAACATAATACCGGGAGCAGAGAGGTACCGCCAGATTCGAACAATCGGCGAGAGGAGTCTCGTAGCACGATGCACGTCGGGTCCGACGCGTCGCGCGATTGACACACTTCGCGGGCGCTCGTGATCGTGTGGCGCCCATTTGGGATGCCGGCACATCAGGAAACGCGAATATCTCTAGCCGGGCCGTGAGGCACCGGACGGAGCCGATGGAGCCGCGGAGATCTGGCTCCGTGCGTCTCCGGATGGAGTCGCCGGTCTCCATCCAGTGTGAGCCGGAGACCAGCCGGGCGCGCGAGATTGACCTCGCTCATGCGCGTTTTTGGTTTTTGT
>MNAD01000629.1:0-12179 GCA_001895945.1 Trametes pubescens | reverse complement strand
GGTCCAGGTCTGGGTTTTCCCAGGTCTATCCGGGGTTTGACCTGGACCCATGTTCAGCCTTAAGGACGGCCAGGCTGCAATTGGGGCTGTACTGCCATGTATGCATACTATGTAGTAGTAATCAATTGACTATTTGTTGCTATAAGTGATCAGTCCAGAACCATCGGGTCTTAGGAGCGAGCCCAGAGTGACCGGGACTCTTTCCCTATATGTCTGCCTGCTTAGTCCTTCTAGTGGTCTCTCGCTTGTAGTCCCACTAGGTCACCTCGCATGTTGTTGTAGCAGCTCTGCTATATGACATCTCCACCTCTTGTCTCCATTGCTACCACCATGCACCGTGCACTATAGTGCAGGCCCTACTGGGCTATCTCGACTTCACTAGGTATGTTATAGACTACATAGTCTCTCAATTGATCATGCAAATGCATTACTGGGTGATCTAGCTATAGCCTACAACTACTTGATACCCGGTAATGTCGCGCACCCTCAGGTAAATTTGCACTACCTTACCTAGCCCACTAACCACTAGTCTTGACTGGCCTTAGCAGCACGATCATGCCCCAACTGTACTAGAAGAGGGTTTTATGCAGTGAATATTTTGAGCCCCGCCCTGTGTGTGGTTTACAAAAGTAGCCTATCACAGGGTGGGCTCAAGATATTCTCAGTAGGCAATTGTCAAGTCTTTGTAAAAGAAGTATGGATATCATTACACTTTTGCACTTAGCTCATTGCAATAACTACTGTGAAGTAATTGTAGGATTGTCAAGACAAATGTGATCAACACAATATCTGCTTGATGGCCTTTACAATACTCACAGAGAGATTATGTCAAGGTATTCATATTCCTTTGACAAAGCCTTTACAGTTTTTTCTGCGGACTACCCAGGCAGCCATCCTGTGCGTGTTCGCCGTGTTTGATTCGCTTGTAGCGCCCAGATGAGATAGTGCGAGTGACCGTGACACGTGTGACAAACGCGAGCGGGGCAGTGGCGGGAAGAGGTGCGCGCACTCGACCATCACCACCGCACTAACCTGAGCCCCATGGCATCTTCCTCAAGGTCTAGCGGGCCCCCAGTAGGTCTCGGCCAGGACAGCATGGATGTGGACGGCCCAGCCCCCAATGGTAGTGCAAACGATGCGAGCCCCGCACCGCGACTGCGTGCATCGTCCATGCCCGCGACGCTCCGGGCGAACGCTTACCATGTCGGCTACGTATACTCGAGCAAGATGATGTCGCACAGCTGCGTTCATGGCCACTGCGAGCAGCCCGAGCGCATCTCGCGAATTTTTGACATCCTCAACCAGAACGACTGCCTGAAGAAGATGAAGAGACTGCCCATCCGGCGCGTTCTACGAGAGGAAGCGCTCCTCGTCCATAGTCAAGCGCTCTGGGACAAGGTCCTTGCACTGCATTGTAGGCATCCCTTCAGATATCCGCGACTCGAACTGTGCATGTTCACTGACTAAGATGTATTCCGTAGCGCTGACCGACCAGGACATAGCGGACTCGGAGGCATACTATAACGACCTGTCCCTCTACGTTCATCCTACCACACCATATGCTGCTCAGCTGAGCGCGGGTGGCGTAATTGAGGCCACTCTGGCCGTCGCCCGAGGGGAAGTGAAGAAAGCCTTTGCCATCGTCCGCCCTCCAGGCCACCACGCCGAGCCGGATGAGCACATGGGCTTTTGCTTCTTCAACAACGTCTCGATCGCCGCCAAGGTTGTCCAACTGAAGTCAACTTTAAAGCGAATTCTCATCCTGGATTGGTATGTAAGGAATGCCAAAATGAGTAGATGTAGCTGACCACCTTCCAGGGACGTACATCATGGTACAACCTTCCTGTCCGTGCCACGGAACGGACGAAACTAACGACAAGCAGGCAATGGCACACAGCGGGCATTTTACGATGATCCCTCAGTCCTATATATCTCCCTTCACCGCTACGAAGGAGGTAATTTCTATCCCAACGGGCCCTTCGGTAGCATGACTTCCTGCGGCGAAGGTGCAGGCCTTGGATAGTACGTCACAAAAGCAACTTGTCCGGCTCTCATACTCAGTACCCGACGCAGCTCCGTCAACATCCCATGGCCAGAGAAAGGCATGGGCGACGCCGACTACATCCTCGCGTTCCAGAAGATCATCATGCCGATCGCTTTGGAGTTCTCCCCGGACCTCGTCATCAGTTCGTTTTTGCGCTGTTGCATACATCCCCATTCCCTCATCCCCCTTCACAGTCTCTGCAGGATTCGACGCCGCCGAAGGCGACGACCTTGGCGAATGCCACGTCTCTCCAGCGGGCTACGCCCACATGACGCACATGCTCTCCTCGCTGGCCGGCGGAAAGCTCGTGGTCGCGCTCGAGGTTGGTATCTCCCGCTTCCGCCTCCGAACGTTGCTGAAACCAGCCGGAATCAAAGGGCGGGTATTGCCTGGATGCTATCGCCGCATCCGCTCTTGCAGTCACACGAGTAGTGCTCGGCGAGATGCCTCCACAACTGCCCCCACTCACTGCCTCCGAGGCTGCGACCGAGACGATCTGGCAGGTCTCTGCGGAGCAGAGCAAGTACTGGAAAAACCTCGACCCCAAAGTGTGCGAACCGATGGAAGGTAGGGGGTGCAGTCCAGTCCGCATCCCGATAGCTCTGAACTGAACGACTGTGAACGCTTTGGCAGAGCTCGAGCAAATTGCAATATCACTACCTGGTAATTACGGACGACTTGAGAATTTATGCACGCGACTAATGCAACGACGCAGAGCTACTGAAAGCTCACCGCCAAGACTATCTGTTCCGCACGCATGGGATGCTCGAGGTTCCTCTCATGAGTGTCCCCCTCATCGAAAGGTTCAATGCTCAGGTGTCGTGCACGTGAGTGGGAGGTCCCTAATTTCTCCATACTCATCGGGTTCTAAGCATGCGCACGCGCACTTTGGTAGACCCGATATCATGGACAACGACACCCTCATCGTGTTCGCACACGAATTGTGCGTGCCTCTTGTCTCCCGTCACGCGATATTCTGAACTCAGGCCCTACAGCGGCAACCTTGCGGTAGAGCTGGATTCCGTCATGTTCTGCAACGTCCGCCAGGAGCATTCGTACTTGGTGAGCCTCGTTGCTTAAAATCATCTACGTCGCTGCTAACGGATGCCTTCCAGATCGACTGCTCCAAGGAACTACTTACATGGGCGAAAGCCGAAGGGTACGCAGTACTCGACGTCAACGTCTACCCCAAGCCCTTCCCGAAGTCGAAGGTACACATCACAACGCCGCCGTGCTCACCTGAAGAACACTAATCGTGCATGGACAGCTCAAGCACACAGACGACTACGGAGGCGCGGTGATGGTATACCTATGGGATAACTATGTGCAGTAAGTTGGGCTGTTCTTCACTACCATGTCTCGCTCACATGCACGCGCAGGTTGACGGCCGCTCGACGAGTGGTCCTCGTCGGCCATGGTCCCGGCTGCAACGCCATCATGAGCCTGATTGCCCAGCGTGGTTCGTGCTCTCATCCCCGCACGTAGATACAGAAGCTAAACCCAAAGCACTAGCCGCAAGTGTCCTGAAGACCGTCGAAGGCGTCGTGCAGGTCGTCGGACTGCACAACGTCCCCACCACCCCGCCGAACACACCCTCACTCCGCCAATGGTACTTCGACGTGAGTTGCACGCTGCCAGACAAACCACCCGACGACGCCTTACCCTTGATGCAGAACTCCATCGTCGTCGTGCCCTCGAACCACCCGATCTTCCACGACTCGAAGACGATGAAGAAACATGGCCAGGTCTTCCGCATCGGTGAGCATAGCCCCGTCCCCTCCACCTAGTCGCCTCTCACGCAGGGCCCTCGCAGACGAGGAGAAACCCATCAAGCTCATCATCAAGGCCATGCCCGGCATCCAAGGCTTCATCAAGGACAAGTTCTCGAACGCAAGTGTAAACGGCGATGCCTGATACCAATTTCTTTCCTGAGCCGGACATATAGACATGCCCTCACCTATCTCTTCTGTTGTCGATACTTGCTCTCCTTGTTATGTGTGGAATACATGTTGTCCAGAATCAGACCGTCATACACACCGAGGGCGCCTGCAGATAGAGGACGGACGCAAAGGTAGAACGCAGGCTGATATGTTGTCCAATCTATGCATTGACTAGCGCAGACAGAGCGGAACATATGGTTTTCTCCAGCGGCCGCTCCCACGTCTCTGGGACGGGATAGCATACACTTAAACGGATTCTGCGGCCAGCGCGTCAAGCACTGTACGAAACACCAAAGACAAGAAAGCAACTCACGCGAGAGCAGGCTGTTAAGCTTGTTGACACGCGACGCGACGCTGAGGTCGATAGTCTTGTCACCAAAGTCCACGACGACGCCGCCGAGCACGGACGGGTTGATCTACGATGCCACACACAATCAGCCTCCCGCCAGCAATAACACGTCCCACAACACAGAGGAGAGAACGCTACACACCTTGTTGGTGATCTTGAGCGACTTCGCCGCCTGCGCCGCCTGACTTTGCTTCAACAGCGACTCGAGCTTCGTCTGCACATCCCGCGGCAACGGCGCCGCGCTCGTGATCGTGACGTTCAGCTCGCCCCGGTACCCCGCGACGAGCTCGTTGAAGCCCTCGATCACGCCCTCCGTCTCGACCAGCCGTCCGTTCTGCGACAGCACCACAAACAGGTTTTTCGTGATATCCGAGGGCGCCTCCTTGCCCGCCGCCGCGTACAGCGCAGCGAGCCCTGCCTCGCGCTCGCCGGCGGACAGCGTCGGGTTCGAAATGAAGGTCGCGAGCTCCGGGGTGCCCTTGACGGCGGCGTGGATCGCGTTGAGCTCGGTCTGCACCTTGCTGAGCACCTGCGGCGACGACTTGAGCGCGGCGGAAAAGACCGCGTTGGAGTACTTGAGCGCGATGGTGCTCGCGGCGCGGCGTCCGAGGCCAGCGGAGAGGGCGGCTGAGCGAGCAGCGGCAGCGAACATCGTAGTGAGAGACGAGGGAGGAGGGTGAGTAGAGAGAGCTGGACGTCGGTGTGCACGGCGAGCAGCCCTCGTCACTCCGAAACGCCCGACTCGGCATCCCCCGGCCCCTGCCGGCTCTTTCCGAGTGCGTCCCGCATCGCGCAGGTCGTGTGTAATGTCATGATGTTATGGTCGTTATAAACTGTTTGATACATTCTACTGTACTATACATGGCTGCTGGTAGAATATGCATGCAATTGCGAACCTCTATGTGTCAGGAAAACGAACGTGCGACTATGTGTACGATACGACTAGCGATGTGCGGAGAATGCGACGGACGTGGTGAGTATGTAATGCAGCGGTGCACCCGCACCGGAGAGATGGATAACGTGGAATGGCGAGAAAATGCAGGAGACCAGGGGCGATGCGGCAGGCGGGGGAATCCACTATCTAGAGAGCGCGGTGCGCCTCGGGTGTAGGGTACTCCTCTAGGGGCGTAGGGACCGACGAAGAGATGTTCCGGCTATGTCGCTGACCGGAGATCGGGGACGACGCCGCGGTCGACGTGCGGTAGGTGTAGGGTGGTGAGTGCGGCGAGTCTGTCGCCGCTGAGGGTGGCCGTGAGTACTGGAACGACCATCTCCGCGGGAGCGTCTCACCAAGCGTTGTGCTTGATGTTTCGCTCCTCGGCGACAGAGATACGGACGTACTCGGTGGGGACGGGTTCCCCGGCCGCGAGTGGAAGTACTGCGACGGGCCCGTGGTGATCGTCATGTTGTCCTTCTTCTCCTGCTCCCCGCTGTAACGAGCGCCCTGGCCCTTTTCGGCGATCGACGAGTCGCTCGGGTTGCTCGCGAGCTCGGTGTCGCCAGGGCGCCGTGTCCGGTAGCCGCAGCACACCGCGTACTTGAACAGGCGCCACAAGCCGATGTTCACGAGGATGTTGAAGAACATCACCACGCACGCAACGGAGAAGATGACCGCCGTCACGGCGCCTATGGCGACGCGCGGGATGGGCTGCACCGCGAGGCTCTCCGCGAATGCGATCATAAGACCGCTGCAGACGAGGCGGGTGATGCAGAGGTAGCCCATGAGCACATCCGCGCGGCGAGTGGGGTACGGCTTGAGGACGATGATGCAGCCGAGCAAGAGCGCCTCGAGGACGACGAAGATTATTGCTTGCGCGATGCCGTGTGCGAAGCCGAACGCGGTCACGAGCGCCTTGACGACCATGACCGTAAGTAGCGCGATCACGTAGTACACGCGACTCTCGCGGTACGGTGCGGTGAACGGCGCTACAGAGGCCGGGGCCCTCCTGTCCGACCATCTGGCCGTCGGGAGGGACGAGCGAACGGCGAAGAAAGCGGCAGGGAGGATGATCGCCATGAGACCGAGGAGCAGAAAGACCGAGAGAAGGACCGCGAGCCACGAGTCCTTCAAGGTCCACTGATTGAAGGTGAAGACGAGGATCGGAAGCGCGCATAGCAACGCAGCGCGTAGTCCCCATGCCTGCGCGAATGCCGGATACGTCGAGCGGAACCGCTCAATACCGGGATGCTTCCGCCCAAGTTCGGTACGCCCCAGCCCCAGGGTGATACCGTACACCAGCGCGAGCGCGCCCATGGTGATCGCGGCAATGATGAGAGCCATGAAAAACACGGTCATGAACGCGTTAGCCGTCGCGATACCGATGGAGCTGGTGAAAATGGGGATTCCGGCCTCGAGGACGTTGGAAGATTCGTCCGTGACTGTCGCGACATTGCCGCCCACGAGCACCTGTGTGGTGGGGAGGGTGAGATTCGGCGCCTTCAACGACGTGAAATCGGCCAAATTGATGCGCGCGAGGGACGACGCGGACTCCACCAACGACTGCGGGGCTACGAAGCCGGCCTGGTTGTAGGGGCTGAGTTTGCGGTTGACGAAGGAGATAGCGCCATCACCGCTCTCGTCGGACAGATGCCCGCCTGTGAGCTTGCGCATGTTGTTGATGGACGCCTGGATGGACGAAGACGGCGAGGCGGTGAAAAGCCCCAGGGCCCATGCGAAGTTGAAGGTGTATGAGCGGTAGAGGGAGGGGTAATTTAGGGCAAGCAGACCAGAGAGGGCGATGGTCTGAAATAGCGAGATGGTATCAATCAGGCGGATGGGGGCGAGTGAGGAGCTGCTGCCGAAAATAGACTGCCATATGGCAGCGGCAAGGGCGAGGAGGGCGATACTGGCGGCGGCCCAGACTGCGCCAGTTTGGTGGGTAGACCAGCCGTTGGAGAGGGTGGACTGGACGCAGGCCCTGACTTGACCGGTCTTGACGTCGGTGAGGGTGAGCTGAGCGTAAGCCTCGAGATCAGGAATGAAGTAGGCGATCTGGGGGAGATTGGAGGCGACGTCGACATCCTTGGGGAGGGAAATGGAGTCGGAGCCGGTGAAGTTGTAGAGGGGGAGCGGGCAGAGAGCGCCGTCGAAGAGGGAGCAGATGTCTAGGGTGATGTTGATGGGTTGCATGCCATAGACATTGAGGAAGAGGTTGGCGTTGACATTGATGTTTGCGACCTAGAGGCGGGTTAGGAATGGAGCGGAATGCAGAGCTTGGGGGAGTACGCACGACGCTGGCGGCAGAGACGTTGAAGACAATGGACTGGTTCTTTGCAAAGTATGCAATGTCAAACTGCTCGACAAGGAGGGACTCTGGGGGAGCGCAATAGGTAACGGAGGAGGTGACTGGAGGGGTGATTAGCGCGTTATCTGGACGAAAAGCAAGAGGGACGTACAAAGGGAGTCTTCGCGGGCAGCGACGAGGACGGTGGGAGCGAGAAGGAGAGACGCAAGGGCGAGTCGCAGCCGGGCGACGGAGAAGAACATGAAGGGCAAGAAGACGAGGAGGAGGAGGAGCTCTAGGGGACGGACTATAAGAGCCTGGCGTTGGGATTGTGCACGCGGAGGAGGGGTGTATTGTTCATTGTACTCACCGCTTAGCCGGACTTCTATTGTTGTTCTTCAACGTCGAGGCTGTGGGCGCGGGAGTGCGTTCAGAGCAGCCGCCGTTGTGCTGTGGGGAGGAGAAAGGAAAGGAGTGGGGGTGTGCCTTGGCACGTTGGAGATCCTTGACCACGACACGAGCGACGATGACCGACCGAAACAGACTGCACACCGGGCGTCTACGCGGCACCCGACCACTCTCCAACAGGCGCCCGCTCGATCCGAGATCTGGGCGCGGGGCTGCCACCGCGAGCTCCCTCCCGACGCCAACGTTGCCCACAACGCGCCCCTTGTTCTCCATCGCCAGCTCGTCCGGATCGCGTAAGGCACGCCTCGCGAGAGAACGAGGGTGGTGTCAGGCTGCTTCCGTAAGGGACGAGGACCGACGTCCGAGTCTAAACGCGTGCAATCTCCGGATCGCCGACTAATCCTTCTCCGGCACGCCCCCTTCTCTCGCACGCCCCCTCCGCAGCGGCACGCCTGCACCCTGCGCACACCGCCTCGCGACCCGTGCACAGTATCGAGGCCACTCGCCCTGTCCAGCGCTGGTTTCCCGCGCATCCTCCGCTCGCTAGCCCGTTTGGAGGCTCGGTCTGTGCCCAATTCTTCTTCGCATATCGAATTCAAGTTGATCAGGCCAATCCCACTGTGTACGGCCTCCGATGTGTCTCTTCGCCGTGGACGAATATTCGTTGTATCTCCAGGCCTGGGCATATCACCAATCTGGTCGACTCTTTCAACCTCCCTGACCACTATATGCACTTACCACCCCAAAATATCGACCACACATATCCTAGACGACCGCCCACAGCTGAGCACAGCCACCTCGTCGTTGCGAGTGTGCTCGCAAGGTGATCGTCTCGGCTGAGAAATCCAAACAACGATCGATCCTGCACAACCACGAACTGCGTAGTGACTCACTCCAGCTCATCGAAGCTCGACATCGCGGCCTCGTTCCAAAACCATATCCCGATGTAGCACTCCGCATCAACGCTTAGGGCAAAGGCACGCCGTCTTGCAACACGTTCATAGGCGCCGTTGAGGTTTCACCCATTAGAAGAACGTCCATACCCAGTTGCCCTTGGAAGGCTTTCCCCAATCTCAGACGAGGAGCCCTCGTCGGAACAGAAGGCCGTCGACTTCGCGACTCCGCAGCCTTGATCAAAGTAGAAACCCGCGTGAAGTACTTCGCTGCGGAATACTTCGAAGGCGCCGAAGATGGGACGTACTTTGCCATCCTTTGTCGCGCGGTGCGCAATTTGGCATATGGTGTCTCGTACTCATCCGTCCCAGTAGCTTTGGTTGTACGCCCGCTGCAAAGTATGTCCTTTCTAACCGTGAGACAGGGCCCCATCTGTCTATGCATCGTCTAGAGTGCGAGTGGCACACGGCCCGACCTCGACGCTCGAAGTTCTACGCCCGCCGCTAACCAACTGGTGACATTCAGTGAGTAGCTCTCACGGTCATACGAGAACACATTTGACCGACCACGCAATGATCATGCGATGATGGACATAGGACTACCAACTGCGTCTTCCTTTGTCAATGTTCGCCTTAGCGCGCCTTAGCGTGCCACTGGGGGTCTTGCCCACTATGCAATCCTGGCGCGGTGCTCGGGCCATCCAGCCGTCAGTCTCTCTACGAGACTCCGATCATGGGCCCAACAAAGCGCATCTCCCTCGGCCTGCACCCAATGCTAAGACCACCGCTCGTCCGAGTGGCACATTCCCTTGCATGTGCCCGAGTCCATCCAGCCCGCCCACCCTGCTCATTTAACCCCTGACAAAGCGTTGACCACGCTTTGACTCTCTTGAACATGCCGCCGCCCACGTCTGCCCGCACACTACCCCTCTCCTATCCTGTAGTCCAGCAACCTCCAGCCGAGCGCTATATAAACCCGTAGGATGGGCTCCCACCCCGCTCGGACAACTGCCCTCCCTCCTCGCCCCACACCGCCATCGCCCTCCTGACTTTCCAACTCCCACTCCCCACATACCTCCACGGCTGCCACAGTCCAGTCCCCCGATGCCGATGCGACAGTCCGCCGTACCCGTCCCGCGGAGAGAGCACAAAATAACGACTCGGAAGGCTCGACTCGGCCGGTGGTTCGCCAAGATCGAGTTCAAGCCGCGCGACGACAGGCGTCCGCTGATTATGGGCGACATGGTCCATAAGCCTGCGTCCGAAAGCAAAGACTGGGTACTCCCGCACCCAGAAGCAGAGGCGCTCTTCAAAAGCGGCTTGGAGTCGATCAGGCTCGTCATTAAGGTGCGTTGCCGCGCCTTCGTCCTGCTTACGCCCACCCGCTGACGCTGCGTGCACAGTGGCCAGGATACGAACATGAAACGAAGAGATTCACCACGTCCATCCCTATCGATCCATCCCACGTCAATAGGAAGTGGCCCTACTGGACGCTGATGGTCGGGATCGCGATGGCGTATGACGAGTTCCTCCAAGTGAGTTCGACTGCTGGGCGGACTCCGGGCCCTGGCCCCCTCGACAAATTTACTGACGTGCACCGCTTACAGGCAGGCGTCCTCCGCAAGGTGCTGCCCCAACTTGAAGGCGACGATACTCTTGAAGAGTGGCACGACTTGAACATCTACCAGCTCGACGACCTGATACTGACGGGGCTGTGGCACTGTGGCGACAACGTGTTCCAAGCGGAGGTTCTGCACTACGACCATGTAAATATTCTCAAGACGTACAAGGCCCACAACCGCATGGCATCGCGGTGCTGAGTATGCCGCGTGGTTGCCCGCATGCACACTTCCTGTTTTATCCAGGATGTGAGGGGACCGGTTTAGGCTCGTCGTGGCAAGGTTTTGTGCTCCTATCAATGTAATCTGTACCTCCTTCCTGACCCTATCAATGCAATTCCTATCTCTGACCTACGGCCTCGACTACGCGGTGCTATCACTTGTAGTGAGGTAAGTACGTGTATGCAGGTCGAGGGCGCAAACATATACACCTGACCACAAGCTGCTCTTGCGTCACTGGCAGCCAACCATGGATGATCCGACGCGACTACTAAACGTACCCGAAGTACGACCTCAGGAAGCCTTGCGAGTGTCCTCGAGGGCCACCGCGGCGCATGCTGCTGAACATTGCCGAGGGCGGCTTGCATCTAGGATATTTTCAGTGTGCGCCTCAAGGGTACTAATCTCCCAGAGGCAGACCTTTCACACTCTTTTGGAGGCGGGGAGGACGAGTGTGTAAAGGTCTGCTTCCAAACGCGCCCCTCACACCGTAGCAGACGATTTGCTTTGCATGTTGGTGATGGCCGAGATGCCGGCGCTCGATTAGATTAGATTTGTGGCATTCTCAGCCACTCGACCTGAGGTCCGCCGCTGTTCTGCGCATGTTTAAGAGTGTATGGGCGATGTTTACAGGTTGCTAGCTACGGAAACCTCAACTTGGTTGGCCTGTCGTCGATATCCTGGGGTTTAACACAGGGATTCATACTAGAAATTGTATATGTGTCGGTCCCATCTATATGTATGACATGATCCAAACCTCACTGTGACGTCCGACGCCATTGAAAGTGTTGCGTACCCAGTCGCACGGGAATATGCAGCTCAAGGTAATTAACTTACATGTAATATGTACCCTCCGAGACGCTTTCGCCGCCTATCCGAGCTCCAAGGATCCGACTGTCTTCGCGCTCTCGGGTGACTTGTTTGATCCCGTACCCGCGGTCGCAGAAGTTTATGCATTAAGTTCTGACAGTACTTGAAGTCTTGTGATGCCATACTTTGCAGCACGGCGAAACTAGTCGTCTTCCACGACGAGAATTTCGATAGATGGCAGTGCGAATATTAGGGTAGACATACAGTTGATGCCGGAAAGCAGCTGCACAAAGCCGCGTCCCAGTGATCCCACCAGCCAAATGTGTTTAAACGTCGCGAGCCTTTCGGTATGTTTATATTGACACAGACAGCACCAGGATAACAGAGAGAGGGTTTAAGACGTCCGAGAGGAAGCACGCGTTGGGTGGAACGCGAGCGCCTAGGTCTTCACGCGCGTGGGCGGAGATTCAACATCACAGAATTGACCGCGAACTTGCAATGTGATATAATCTAGCTACCATGGACTTGCAATCCGTTGTAAGGTACGCAATGATTGTTACTTCACAATCTGTCATAATATCACTGGGATGACGTTGAGCCCCTTACAACTGCCGCAATGATCTTGAAATCTGCAATCATCCCGAGGTCTGTGATTATTCTGCGTGCACACAAG
>MNAD01000628.1:0-108619 GCA_001895945.1 Trametes pubescens | reverse complement strand
GGAAAGTCCGTAGTCGGGGACTAAGGACGATCCGGGATGAGAGCTCGTTGCCTAGAACAGCACCAGCTCAAAAGCACTTGAGGAAAGGGCGCGCCGGATGGTGCACGCAGTCCTTAGGGTGGCGCGAAAGGCGTGGATGCCAGCGAAGGTTTACGAGGTGTCCACCGCTGGGCGTCTATGCCGGCAGTCGCGCTAGCCGCCCACGCCGCAGTATGACAGGCCGAGCTACGAGTAAGGGACGAGACGACGAGAAGATCAACATAGCTGCTTGGGGGCGAGAATACGGGACTGTCGCACCACTCAGACCCGGTCGTCGTGTGCTCCGTAGCTTCCTAACTTAAAGACTGCATTCGGGGCTTTGCCAATGACATGCTCGCATGCGCCGATCTCGCGCGGAGGAAGGCCAGCGAGCTTCGCCTAGGCCTGCTTTGAGTGAGAACGATCTTGCATGGGTTTCTACGCGAGGATCAAGCACGGGAGGATTGTCTGGCGCAGTCAGCATAGAGAGGGAAGCGGAGGGGGGGGGGGCACAGAAGATTCAACGGAGATCTCCTCCAGTACTCCCAAGGGCCAAGGAACTGGATAGACGCAGACGGAAGAGTAAAGAGACTCACTATAAGGCTTCTGTGTCGATAAAAATATCTATTATGACAATCGAAAACGGGCAGGGGGTCCTGGCTCCATCCATTCTCCTGTTCCATAACGCTACTGGTATGCAGGGCAGTCTTGCTCAGTTACAAATGAGATGGAGAGAGAATATCACATACCTTTCCTGTCCATGTGGAATTAAGAACTGCTCTGCAACTCGTCCAAAGTACTCCACATCTGGACGCCCCGTTGCCAACGCTCCGCGCCGCTCAGAGAGTGTACTCGACCGAGCCGTTCGAAATCCTTCTGGGACCGGAATCCACACTCGACCCATCTGAAGAGACCGCCAGCAGAGTACTGAGTAAATGACGATCGGGTTTCTTCAGGTCCAACGGCAGTGTTAGAGTGGCGAACAATAGCGGAAGGGATCAGCACCAATGCTCCCGGCGGGAATTCAACCATGAGGTTGAAGTCCCAGAGTATGAGGTGGCCGCCTCTCTTCGGGTCGAATCGACCAATTGCGGTGACCGCGCACCATCCTGCGGGCAGGTTGAGATAATCTGTGTGTACACGAGTGGCGACCTGTGGCCCTAAATTGAACGTCGCCGCGCCGAAGACGCTCCCCTCGAAGTTCGGACGGAGAGCCGGGTCGCGGTCGCGCAGCTGTCTAAGGGTGTCGGCGTAGTATGCGTGCAGTCGCGGCGCGTACAATTTGAATGCAGCTTATAATAAAATCAGACGAGTCACAGGGTGAGGCAGTCATCTAGTCGTGCTCACCGTCACCGAAGCCGGCAAGACGCTTGATGGCGGGATGTTGGAGAAGTCGGGAAACGATCCCTTCGTTGTGATCAGAATGCGACAAGTTGCTCACCCGCTGAACGATGTTTTCAGTTGTGAAAGTTACAAGTTAACGAGCATCCGACTCACTGTCTGGCCGCCTCCATATGATATTCCCGCTGCCACAGCAGGATACGATCCCCGACGGTGAGTTGTCTGCTTAGGATCCAACTTAAATTCGGATCGAGCCTGGTCGAAAAGGGACTGAGCCTGGTCGTTGACTTGAGCCCATCCAACCTTGTCCTTGGGACTCCCGACGAGCACGGCGCAGATCTTCCCTGCCTTATCTAGCAAGGCCTTAGGTTCACTATTGGAACATCATCGTCAGCGGAAGCACATAACCCTTTGGCCAGAGATAATAACTTGATCCTTACCATCCATCCCAAGCGATATAACGCAAACCGTGCTTGATAGCGTCGTCCTTCGTTAAAATGAGACCGCCGTCCCAGTCGGACGGCTGTCTGCGTCCGACAAAGGCGGTTGCTGCGACTGGACTTGCAGTCTTCTCCGTACGAGAGCCCGTTCGAGGGCCTATGGCTATGAGAATGCCTATGATGTTAGCAGACACATTAATACAGATTTTGAATAGTGAACATACCTTGCATGCTGATATCTACTTCGACGGCTTTGGTGCACTGGGCATACCTCTTCCGCGCGACGTCCTTGACGCGTCGTTCGGTAGCTGACTGCTGGACTGACGACTCCTTTTCCGCGGCACGACGCGCAGACTTGCGATGGGCTTTGGAGCGTGCTTTGTCGCGCGCGGCCTTCTTGCCTATCATTGGCGCTGGGTATACCGTGAGGCGTATTCCTCCTCCAGAGATGTGGGATTTCGGCTCAGGCGGTGCCTGCGAACCTGTCTCGTTGGGCTCGTCAATTCTGTTGACGGCGTGTTCAGTCAGTATGCGAGCTAGGTGGGCGGAGCAATCACTCACAGCCGGACCGGAAGGTCGTCTTCGTCTTGAAGCTGTCCGGCAAATACCAGGGCGGCGCGCTCCTCCGCCTCATGCCCCAGTGTACTGAGGTCTACATCGAGTGGGTAAGGTGTCGTAGTAACACCGAGACTAGCCGTCCATGCAGCGTATACTGCCCCAGAGCGGGTCTACATGTGGATGTCGATTAGACCTGTCCCTAGTGAGACAAACTGGTTCAGACGTACTTCGCGAGCGTGTAATTGAGCTAGGTGCATGTCCTGTAAAACCAACATACACAAGAAATCAGCCACATGATCGGACGCGGAAACGAAACGATACTCTGAGCATCGCTCCGCCACCCGCTGAGTTTTGAGTCGCATATCCTGAGCATCATACCAACCTAACACACAACGGCAACAACCTCCCGGTTTTCAAGGTCGAATCCACAAGGGTAGGTTGCTACGTCGTGAGTGTCGGCGGCTTATCTGCTGGAAAGAGGATGGATGTGATGGCGTAGATGGAGGGAGCTGACAGAGGATGGCGAGGGGCCCTGGCGACGAAAGCTACAGTTATATATGAGCAAGCAGCACAATAGATTCCTTTTAGCCACGGTTACCTTGGTCCGGACCATGCGCTGTGGAGCACATGTTTTAAAACTATTCATTGTTCTTGAATGAACCATGGCGCGGTGCTTACCTTCTGTGATGTGCCTGCTCTTGGCTCCGACTCCATTGTTTGCAACCTGGGAGTCACACTATACGGGTATCATTGTGGCTAGTTAGTATTCGATGGTGATGAACACATACCGCCGACGCGGGCCCCTCAGAGAAGTGTACGCGCGCGAACGAACGCACACGCCCTTCGCTCCGACCGCGATATGATGCACCGTCGGTGCATAACCAAGTCGAACAGGGCGCGAGCGGCTATGCACGACCGCCTGAACGTAGGAGATGGTGCTCGGGACGCTTTTGAGCTAAGGGGTGGATGAGCGCGGGCGTGTCCCAACACGTTCCCCTCCGTGCTCCCGCTCACGGAGGCGACCTTGATCGCGCCTGCATCTGCGTGCGCTGCTGTACATCCGGCTCGCTGGTACGTCGTCCATACACGTGTTTGCGCGCTCACTGCTGTCCATGCAGCCCCTCGCACTCTGCCGCAGTCGCGTGGGCATGCCGCCGTCCGGGAGAGACATAGCTGCACGCCGCCGCCATGCTATGAGCAGACTCGAAGGCTCGTTACAAGGTGAGTACTTACCTCGACTGTAGTACGATTGACGTTGCATCTGCGCGTTTGTGCCGCCTTGTGAGGTAAGTACAATCCGGACTCTCGCATCTGGGAACCTGCCCACATGTGCTCTTAGTAGGGTTGTTTCCATACAGACGTCGGGGCCGTCGACGGGATGGGGCGTGGGGTGCATTGAAGGAAAGCCCGGAGTCGATGCTGGTGGATGTATAGTAGCATGAACCGTGTACATCGCCGATACTGCTGTGCCGGTGGATATGGACGGGCGGCGTTGTGGCGGACTTTACGAGTCTTATATTTGGTAATCAAGTCGTCTGCCAGAAAACCGGGAGCATTCAGCGCATATCATCGGAGTACGAGTATGAAACGCACCTAGCGTAAGCCCAGGACAGCGCACCCTTTGTGATGTTCAATATCAGACCGTGTCAGGGGTGAGCGAGTGTGATCGTGTGCCCGGGGGAGTCTCCGCACTCGCGGTCGTCCCGCCGATGTTAGGCAACCATGTATCGGGCTAGCAGGGCGGTTGTGCAACCCTCCAGTGGGAGTGCTCTAGCATAAACGTGCATCGGTACGGGGTGTGTCATAAATGTGTTCGAAAAGTCCTACTGTTTCTTCTTGGTTCAAGACAGGACGTGCTGAGTGCCTGGTAACCCACGGTGCTGATTGCGAGGGCGGTGTGCGTGTCATCGGCGCACAAAGTCGATGGCGTGATATCGAAGCTCGCGGCATGCATGATGACGCCGCGGAAAGGAAACATTGAAGCAGACACGGGCGTGCTTCCACCAGCGATCTGTCTGCCAACACGAGATCGTTAGTGCAGTTCGCGTTGGCGTGAGCGGATGATGTACATACCATGAGGGAGCGTTAGCTGCGACGCCCGGCGCCACACGTAGGAGTGGCCTCCGAGTCAGATAGTTATGTATACAGAAGTAGGTAGGGTACGCCATGCGATGAACTGCAGGGGGCAGACGGCGAGGGACCTGTCGCACGGCCGGGAACCTGTCACGCAGTGAGCGATATGGCGGGCACAGGAAGGTTAGTACGACGTCTTGTTGTAGTCATTCGAGCGCTATAAGCGCCCGCTAACCGTGCGGTCGAAGGCGTCGAGATGCTCGTGCGAGAAGTGCTGAGCGGCGCGAGTAGGACGAATCTTTATTCAAAGTGTATGCTAGGCGGCCTGTGCATAGAATGTAGATCAGTGTACTTATAGGGAGACGCTCGCGGAGGTGCCATACTGTGCCTGAGTCGAGTAGTCGGAGACAACTAACGTGTTAGCGGCCACCTTGCTCGTCGTACACGTCGTTCGCCCTTCGCGTGAGGGGGCGTCTATGCGAGCTTTATGAGGCCCCGTATCACAGATTGCTTGGCCAGCTGTACGGAGTTGCTAGTCTGCGTAGTGTAGCTTAAGGAAGAGTTTGAGCCAACGTACTAACCACTACTATACTTACCTTACTGCACCTCCCACCGGCGACATCGGCAATGCATCAATACAAGTCGAATGGTGCAGGCTTTATCCATATTGATAGCAGAAGTAGTAAGCAGTAGTACGGGGTGAGCACCGCGGGTTAAAATGTCCGAGATAACTCACAACTTTCAACATGAGCCATGGCTGCCAGTGACGGGCCAAGTCCCCGCGAACGTTGACAGGAGTCGGATATCTTGTAGTTCCCGGGAGAGGTATCCTGGAAGCAAATCAGAACGTTCAAGTTCGGCGTAGTATAGGGTGGGGAACATAGTAGTACTTACCGCCGCGTCGCGCAGTGTCCGAGTCGAGGCTGTTTGGCTACATGCAGGGCGCCGATCCGGCCATTGCCGTGGGAGATGTTTTGAAGCGCGGGCGACACGAGCATCATGTGCACGCCCTACCACGACGTACGCGACGTCGCGAGTAGGCGCTTTCCAGCGTTGCACGGCCGTGGCGGTGTAACGTCGACTAGCCGAGGAGGAGTTGTAGTGAGTTCGGCGAGCGTCCGGAGTCTCAGGCATTAGGACTCAAACTCGCGACCCAAACTTGCTGACCGAAAATATAATTGTACACCTGCATATATAGCTCGAGCTACCTGTCAAATCACCATAGCCTATGTGCCCCATCCTGGAAAA
This sequence comes from Trametes pubescens, assembly GCA_001895945.1. Classification (NCBI taxonomy): domain Eukaryota; kingdom Fungi; phylum Basidiomycota; class Agaricomycetes; order Polyporales; family Polyporaceae; genus Trametes; species Trametes pubescens. Next base: position 102,941 of record MNAD01000628.1, on the reverse strand, counting down.
TATCTCTGTAGTCGTAAGAACATATCCCCGTCGACAACATCAATCACCAGAAAATCCCCATGATGCCTGCCCTCCTCGTCGAGATCTTCTGTAATCAGGGCTCCTCGGATGATGGAGGTTGCAAGGATGAAATCCGGCGGGTTGGCGGGTGATCGGCGGACACGGTGAAGTCCCATACCACGGTCAGCATTGGAGCGTAGAGCCGTCACGACGTCGAGGGATTGGACGAAGGCGAGGGGGACCTCCATGTCGTTGAAGGAACATACAAAGACGAAAAGCAGGTGTGCGAAGCCGATAGTATTGTCGTCAATCCGATAGATAACGTGATCGTATCTTGGAGCATTCCAGAAGCATGGGTTGCACCGGAGGTGGTCGGTGTTCTGCTTCCAAGTGACCACGGACTCGTAATCAACCCTGATGTAGCGTGTCTCAATGACCTAAGAATGTCATGAGCTATTAATGTACAGGCAGATACAATGGTTGCATATACCTGGTGTTTTGGAGGGATCTTGATCCAGTTGTGATTTGAATTATTTCGTTGGATGCGGGTGTTCAGGAACTCCTCTAGCTGAAGGCGGAAGCGTCGGAAGGCGGGGTTGTCTACCTGTCCCTGCTCAACTTCTCCGCATGTGGTTTTGTGATCTGATCCAAGGTGGACATGCTGAAACTGGAAGAGTTCTTTGGATTCTGCAACCTTTTGCGGGTTCCGAAACTCGTCGTAAAGGGTGATGCGGAAACGGATGGCCTTAGAAACTGTTTGCCTGTGCTGAATCCGTGTTACCTGACAAACATGAGTTACTAGAGCATTTTTGAGTCTATATGGAAACATACTTGATTTTCTACATCTTTGAAATTGGTTTGGTCTGTATATATGAGCTTGATAGGCCTGTGGTTGCCCTCGAATGTCTTGGCATTGAAGTGTTTACTAGCGCCTTTGGATGTGATGTCTTGGATGAGGTGTTGGTGGGTATGGAATTTGGGGAAGTTCCAATTCTTGTCTGGATATTCAGCAGAGTAGGCCTAAAAGTACAACATGTGTGTTATAAACACTGCATGATTGGTCCAGTCTAGCCCATACATACCTGGATAGATTCAGACAGCTCAACCAGTCCCGCAGCATACATCCTGAGTGTGAGCTCTCTTTGAACCTCCAAGCCAGAGAGAACATCCAACTTGTTGTAGATGCGCAGAGTTCTCAGAAGCAGATGACCACGTTTTGAAGCTCTGGGTGTGAGAACCTTGTAGCTTGATGGGACAAGGATCTAAAACAACCAAACTGGTCAAGAAGAGATAGTTTATGTTATATTTCTCATCTCACCTTTGATATGTCTTCATATTTTGTCCCGTCGGTGAAGTGTACAGTGCATACTTCTGAGAAGTGGTTCAAATCCCTCCAACGTGGGATGAGGTCACATCTAGTAACATGTGAGCAATGCTAAATGGCCCCTTGTGAGGATCATAGAATACCTGGTATTTATTGCATCCATAGCTGGTCTCCCCAAGCCCTTCACAATTTCCTGGAACTGGTCAAATATGTGGTCACTGAAAAGGCCCCCATGATAGGCATGGAGACGATCCCAAGACACAATTTGATGGACATTGGTGTAAGCGAGATCCCAGAAGACGTTCTGAATAGCAATGATGAGATATGATCATGAAAGGAATTTTTTAAGCTACCTCAATAGGCCTGATGCCTAAGGGCTGTATGAGCTGTTCCAGAACCCCCTTCTTGAGGGATTTATCCTCAACGTAAGGCTGAGCGTCTGAGTGCTCGCGCAAAGGATGGAGTGGTTGGATACCAAGAGTTTGCTGTTGATCTTGAGGGACAAGGCAGACTGGGCAGGGGCAGAGACCTCCTGAGCCACGTGTGAGTGTCATGATAGCTCTATACAAAATCTAGTGTCAGTGGACTGCAAACAGAGAGCTTTCCATAACCTACTGCTCCTCGTAATCAGCAACCAGGATGATAATAACTGGGTAGAGAATCCGCTCAATGTCATCGCCACATTGAAACTTGTACCCCGTCTTTGCATATTGTGAGACAGTATGGACGAGTATTTTGAATGACTCGTGCCAGATGGCGCGCTTGAAGTTGGTAAAGCCTTTCTTCCCCTCCTCCGCTTCGGATTCAACCTGTAATTTCAAACCCACTAGCATGAGCTTTGACATAGATGCATATATGCTCAGACTTACGATTGGGAGAAAACCCACGATCTCTGTTCCCCCGTACCCCGAACCGTTGCGGATGTCCCCAGGCAGGTTTGCCACACGTGCCATGATCGGGTATCCCTTCTGTGTCCCGAATGACGATAATCGGGTCTTATCAGCATAGACTTCAAAACAGAGGGGACTGCCATCGGAGGGGATCGCAGACTGACCATTCATCATCATACATCAGTAAAAGCTTACATGCAATTAGATAAAACATACCTCTAGGTTCCACCAAGCATCTGCAGTGTTTGGTTCGTCGATGAACCGCTCCCAGATATTGCCGTCATACTTGTAATGCCGCACTGCATGCCAGGAGAATTTCGAAGCAAGGATGGGGTCGGCGAGCAAGCTGAGACCCCACTCAAAGAGGGGACGGCAGTGAAAAGAGAAGTCCCTTGGCTCTGCTTCTTTCTTATATGTCTTGGACACAGTGTGGTGGGCATACTGGAATATATTTAGCATGGTAATCTACAACAGTAACGAGGATGTACGGACAGGCGGCGAAAGATGGGCGGCAGTCTCCCAAGCGCCCTTCACATCACCCGATGACTTGAAGCTAAAGTCCGACGGCCCCTCGACGATGCGTGAAATGAGTCCGATGAGCTCGTCGATCTGTCCCTGGTTGAGGGATGTCTTCTGGGTGAAATCGGCGAACTCGAAGTCGACGCGGGACCTGAAGGGCTCCCATGGCGTTTCGCTGAGCTTTGAGGGATCGACATCCGGTACGGAGCGCACGAAGTCGTTGAAGTGATGAATAGTGGGGGGGAGCTGGGAGCGGGGATGGTGTACGGTGAGGAAGTCGTCTTCCTCAAGCTTCGGGGCGTTCACGAGGGTGGGAGCACGGAACGTAGGCAACGGGAAGTTTTCCGCAGTGAACGATGTCGGTGCGGAGGATGCGGACGCCTCCGTAGACGTATCGGGGGTGCTGTCCGGGAAGACAGCTACAAGAGGGGGAGGGCGGTTGGGCGCGGGCGCAGGGTCTCCGATAGCTTGATCGAACACCGATCAGTAATTGTGAATTAGTCGTGCAATGTCTTGATGCACCAACCTTGCGAATCGTCGAGATTGACGGGCTGAGTCTCTGTGTCTTCATCCACTGTGTTCCGTCAGTATGTTGGACGTGCCAGGCAAGGAATGCAAACGTACTATAATCAGCGACTTGAAATAGAGGGCTAGCGCGCGGGGGACGTGCGTTGGGTGCGGCGTAGGGGTGCGATGCAGGGTTGGAAGGGCCTATCGGGCATGGAATATTATAGGGAGATCACTTGGTCCTGAAGCGCATGACTTACCTGCACGGAAGTGCTCGGCGAGCTCTTCAGCATCGCCTACCACTTTGATTTTCCTGAGGCAGGCCCGCCGGTGTGAATGGATGTTGGCAAATTCAGTGTTGCAGAGCTCGCATACAGCCTTGGTGGCGTTCGCCTTGCGACCGCGAGCCATACCTGAAGTATATAGTGTGTCAATGCGTGCATTAGAAACGCGACTGAGGGGCTCGATACTGACTTGAAGTGTTCGAGTCCCCGGAGAACTGCGGTGGGCTAATTAGCCTTGTAGCGTCGGTAAATGCGTTCACAGCTACTTACATAATAATTATATACAGCCAGAAAGTCAATATGAACACTCAAGCTCGAGAGGAAGGCTCAGGACTGATGGTACGGAGGACGTTGGGAGGACGAGGAGGATGGGGGTCGTAACACGAGGGCCTCGCGAGGGCCTCCCGCGATTGATCGATCATCGAGATAAGCACGGCTCCCCTCGGGATCTCTAGGCTCCCCTCGGGATCTCTTAGGCGCCCTCCTGATCCATCTCGAGGCTTGCCGGAGGCCCCAGGCACGCTGGCGAGGGCGGTCCGAGGCCATCACGAGGGAAGCGCCCTCGCGATGGTCCTGGGAAATGTCCGACATATGACTAGAGAAGATCATTAACACTTCCGACGGTCAGTACATGCTTGATTATCGCACCTCCTTCAATTACGGCGATCATAGCGGTGCGTGTAGGGCATGCTGGGTGTGCCGGTGGGAGGATGGAGAGCGACGATGATCGCGATAGCTAAGAAAGGCAGCATGTGTGGGCGCTTATGCGAATGAGGCGGTGTGGCACGTGGGGACGCACGCACCATCTAGCTGGTTTAGGCCTGTTGTTCGTTGGACTCCGTCCACTGCGTCCACCGTGGACACGCGGAGCGACTGCTCGTGTAACGAACGCGCTGTAAAGGGATCTGCACTAGCTATCGGCCATCGTCTGCGACATGGAATATATATCTTCCGCTTCCTCTTCCTCCCCCCAGCCCAGCTTGGACGCTAACGCCATCCTGCAGCGCCGTGTACCTCATCTCTTCAGCTCACGCCGCCACCCTCGCCGACCCAGACGTCTCGACATGTCTACGCCGTCCCGCTCCCTTTCGCTATATGACATTCGGGACGACAACAGCTCCTCGGCGGGCCACACCGAGGAAATAGTAGTTGGCACCTTGACAACGTCTCAACGGGAAAATATGAACATGAACACATCGCATCCGGGTACCTCGTTCGAAGCTGGGTACGGGTCGTCGGACGACGTAGACCAGGCCACGGGACAGTACGCCGGCACCTACTCGTCGCAAGAACGAGTCATAAGTACTATGCGTATGTTGATTAGACGTGTTCCTGCGCGCACAGCCCCACTGACGTCCTCTCGCCTCTAGACATTACATCGGACCGAGGGTCAATGGAGGGATGGCGGTTGCGCGAACATTTGTTGGCAAGTTCGCGTGCAAGTTTGCAGGGAAGCGTGCAGAGTACGTGTCTACCATGGTAGTTGGCTTGCAGCATCGCACTGATCCGCTCTCTCTTCTGACCCTGCCCGGCATACCGTGACAGACTGTACGTAGTTTCTCCTATCGAGCCCGCCAGATACTGATGCACATACCATAGCCACGGACAGCGTTTCGTCTGGTCGCAGAGACTCTGGCGACGGGGACTCGCTCGCTAATAACTCAGCGCACTCGAACATCACCTCCGGCTCACGCTCCAATCCCGTCTCCGAGGCTCAAGGCGTCCCCTCGGTGCACGACCAGTCCGCGTCCGAGCGCCGCTCCTCGTCCTCCAACTCTTCAGGCTCCTTCTCCACGGCGCCCAGCCACGTGTCCTCCGCCGCTGCCACCAATTCCGCCGCCGCGCCCCGCTCGCCCCGCGCGCAGTCGGTCCATAGTCGAAGCTCCGCCCAGTCGGACTGTGACCGGGAGCGGCGGCCCCGCAGCCCCGCCCCGTCGGACTCGGATCGCGACCGGCGACCCCGCAGCCCGCTCGCGTCGGGAATAGCGAGCCCGACCTCGAGCGTGGCTGGGGGCGATGAGAACTCCGCAGAGTCTCCCCTCCGCGCCCGTGCGTTCTCTGCGCCCCCAGGCGACGCCGGGGCGCGCAAATATCCTCGTCGCGCGCCGGTGCAGAACATACGCGATATCTCGAGTGGGGAGGTCTCCTTTGGTGAGCGGTCTTACCTTGCTGGTGTCTGTAGCGCAGTTGAACTGAGGAGACGGGCACAGATACGGGCATTCCGATCTCGTCGTCGCCTATCCTGGGGCCGGAGGCGGCTCTGCTGAAGGCGCACAAGAAGACCGCGAAGATTGCGGAGGAGTCTCTCGCGAATGAACGGAGAGAACGAGTGAAAGAGCTGGACAGGCTTATCCAGAAGCACAAATCTGAAGTGGACCGCCTTGAGAAGAATCACGCCCTGGCGCTCAAGCAGGAGAAGGCGGAGCGAGCAAAGGAAGTCGGGCGACTCGAGGAGTCGCTCAAGCGGGAGAAGGAGGAACGAGAGAAGGAGGTCAAGCGGGAGAAGGAGGAACGAGAGAAGGAGTTCAAGCGGGAGAGGGAGGAACGAGAAGCCGACGTCGAGCGGGAAAAGGTGGAACGAGCAAAGGAAGTCGGGCGCCTCGAAGAGATGCTCGAGGCCCTCAAGAAGACGCTCGAGGAGGCCCTCAATAGGGAGAAGGCGGAACGAGATAAGAAAGAAGTGTATCTTCAGAAGCTACTAGAGAAGGTATAGGTGCGGTGAGTACTTGTAGCCCAAACTCCCGCTGCGTCCCTCTCCGCCCCCATAGCCTCATCCTTCCTTTCTACATGCCTCCGAGTTCGTCATGCTTTCTCAGTCCGTTTCGTACGTGTACTTCTCTACTCCTTCGCTATCTTGTGCTTTGGATTGTTACCTCGGAGTCGCTTTGTGGATCTGCTTCGGCAATGTATGAGACTTGCATCGTTGTATTCGAGAATGATGAACACATCTCAACTGAATTTCGGTGCCCGCCATCGCCTCTTCCGCTGCCCCCGAGGATCGAATGGATCAGGTTTACAGGGCAGAGGTCTAGCGTCGCCCACACTACGATACGTCATCGCCGCAAGATGCATGAGTTCGGGCAGCTGCAACCGACAAGTGATCACAGGTATGGTACCGGTGCAGCATATGCGATCGTAGACATCTGCAAGTCGTCCTGACTGGCTGTACAGAATAACGTCGCGGGCCCACTTCTGATGCGTTCAACATATTGTTTCTCTGTATGATGGGAATGTATGTTATATATACAGCTATGTAAAGTAAAAGGGATATCGAGGGCGATTGACCATCGCCGGGACTAAGATCGTCACCACGACCTGCCACAAAGCAGACGTACAGTTTGTATGAGTTCCGGATCTGCAATGTACACCGATTGTTACAGGAGATACACAAGCCAGATCAATGTATCCACACGTCCGGTCGGTGTAGCTAGATTCCAACACGAGCGAGGAAGGTCAAGATTTCTCCGCTGATCTCATCCAGCGCAGTCTCCCTGTGCGTGCAGTCAGTCATCTGGTCCGATATACCGTAATGAACATGCAACAGCACTTACAGAGCGAAATGCCCGGCGTCCACGAACTTGATGACCGCGTCCGGGAGGTCCCTTTTGAAAGCCTCCGCACCCGCGGGGACGAAGATTTGGTCGTTCTTACCCCATACCGCCAGAGTAGGAGGGCGGTGGGTGCGGAAGTAGTTTTGGAACTCAGGGTAGAGCGCAACGTTGTTCTTGTAATCGAGGAAGTATCCGACTTGAATGTCGGCATTGCCGGGGCGGGTCATCAGGTAGTAGTCCAAGTGATACACCTCCGGTGGGATGACGGACGGGTCCGGCGACCCGGTGACATACTATGCAAATGCAGAAGCGTTAGCGCAAGTCTACACGGAGAAAACGGTGATTACATACCTGTGACTTAGTAGTTGCGAGGTCGAGGAAGGCATAGAGGGCCTTCACCTTCTCCGGAGTGGGGTTGGCCCACGCGTCCTGGAGGGGCGCCCAGAAGGATGCGCCCAGGCCCTCCACATAGGCATTTCCGTTTTGCGAGATGAGAGCTGTGATCGCCTCGGGGCGCCGGAGTGCGAGTCTGTTGTGTGCTCAGTATATGCTCTGCGGCTGTGGATAGGCGCAACTAACCTGAAGGCGGTGGGCGCGCCGTAGTCAAAGACATACACCGCAAACTTGGCGATTTTGAGCGCGTCCAAGAAGCTGATGATGGTGTTCGTGATCGACGCGAACGTATACTCATACTTGCGTGCTTCGGGGACGACCGTGAAGCCGTAACCGGGCAGGTCAGGGGCGATGACCCTGTACTTGTGGGCAAGCCGCGGAATGAGGTCGCGGTATTGGAACGACGACGAAGGGAACCCGTGGAGGAGTAACACTACGGGCAATGCGCTATCATCTTTGGAAGACGCGGGGACAGCCTCGCGGTAGAAGACGTCGATGCCGTTGTCGACAGTGACGGTCTTGACTTGAGTTGGAGCAGCCATTGCAGCACAGAATACGAGACGAGATTCGAAGGTGTAGATCACAAGGTGTTGCAGATGTTTTGTTCGGTAATCTAGCAGCCACCATCTCCTCACCCTTTTATATGGCGACGCTTCTCCTGTGGTCCTGAGGATGCTCAATCGTACAGCAATATGACGCTAGCTCAGGAGGTGTTCCAAGTACGAGATTCATCAGAGGAACAGCGTGACTAAGCGCTTATAGAACAAGGCAGCACATAGTTGGGCCTCTCGATGTCATCAGTTGGTAGGATGAGCATGCAGAAGAGGGCGAGACAACGCGTTTCGGACGGCGGGTGTGGGTTGCCTCGGCGTTGGTCATCGTTCGTGGAAGAGTAGTCAGCGCTAACCACGGCGAGCAGGAGTCCCATGACTGCCACAAGCGCTTGCGCTGACCGCAACCCTCAGCTCTTTCCCCTCATGTCCGACCTCGAACGCTACATCAGCGACAATGCTCTCCGAGTGCGTAATGGCAGAACTGTGGTAGAGGCGTGCTTACTAACCAATATATCAGTTCTTCGGTCTGTCCGACCGCAGTATTGTGGACTATGTCGTAGCCTCAGGTATGTCCCGCTCTCGCCGTATGCGCCCCGCCAGGTAATCAATACTTTCACAGCTTCTTCCGCCAAGTCACCGGAAGCACTTTTCGTGCAGCTCAACGCGTCCGGCTTGCCTGACTCAGGTGACGCTCACAACTTCGCGCAGGAGGTCTTCGCGCGCGTACCTCGTAAGTCCAAGCACAAGAAGGCGTCCGACAGCGCGCGCAGACAGGCCGAGCAGGAGGCCAAGGCGCTCCGCGCGCAAAAGTTCGACTTCCTTCTCGACGAGGACACCGCGACTAGCGGGGCGGCCGAGGTCAGCCGTAAGTCGGACCGGAAGGAGAAGAAGAAGGAGCGCCACTTGCGGAAACGAGAGGGCGACACGCGTGAGTGGGAGAGTGATGAGGAGGAGAAGGCGCGGAAACGGCCACGACAAGACGACGATGAACGGAGTAGGAGAGCTGAGGAGGAGGACATGAATGTGGAGATTCCGGAGGATGAGGACGCAAGGCGCGAGCGAGAGAGGCTGGAGGACTTGCAGGAGCGCGATGCGTTCGCGGAACGCGTCCGGGATCGCGACAAGGAGAAGACCAAGCGCGTCGTCGAGGACCGCTCATCAAAAGCCGCAGCGGGAGCCGCGGCGGAGGCAGCGGAGAGGCGACGGTTGGCAGACGATGCGGACGCGCGGGGACGCGCTATGCCCTCGCTTCGTGAGCACTCGAGGCAGGAGTACCTAACGAAACGTGAGCTCCAGCAGATTGAGCTTCTTCGGAAGGAGATTGCGGACGACGAGGCATTGTTCCACGGGATGAAGATGACGAAGCGGGAGAAACGAGCACTGGAACACAAGAAGGAACTCCTCCGTTTAGTCGAGGACCGACTGAAAATCAACGATAAGTGGGAAGGTTACCAGCTCCCAGAGGACTACTTCACGGAGCAGGGTAAGATCGACAAGAAGAAGAAGGAGAACGTGTTGTACAAGCGATACGAGGAGGCGAAGCCTAAAGACGGCGACTTCACGACCGACGTCGACCAGTGGGAGGCCGCGCAGGCTAAACACAGTACGTTCAAAGTCGGCGCGATGGACAGACAGGAAGTCGTAGACGACTACGAGTATGTTTTCGACGAGAGCCAGACGATCAAGTTCGTCATGGAAAGCACCCTAGGTGGCGAAGGCAACATGAGCGAAGCAGATAGGCTGCTGCAAGCACAAGTGGAAGAGGCGGAGAGACGAGGTGAGTGTCATCTCTACCCTTGTGGCTCCTCCCGACGCTAATGCCGTATTGTAGCGAAGACAATGGATGAGACACGCAAGTCTCTGCCTATCTATACCTACCGCGACCAACTCCTGGAAGCGATCAAGGAACACCAGGTTCTCATCGTCGTCGCGGAGACCGGCTCAGGGAAGACCACTCAGCTTCCACAGTACCTCCATGAAGCCGGATACACCGCGAATGGCCAGAAGGTTGGCTGTACGCAACCTCGACGTGTTGCAGCGATGTCGGTGGCTGCGCGTGTCGCGGAGGAGATGGGCACGAAGGTCGGCTACGAAGTTGGCTACTCAATCCGTTTCGAGGACTGCACAAGCGACAAGACCGTGCTCAAGTACATGACGGACGGTATGCTCCTTCGGGAGTTCTTGACGGAGCCGGATCTGGCGGGATACTCTGCGCTCATCATCGACGAGGCGCACGAGAGGACACTAAGTACGGATATTCTGTTTGCTCTTGTCAAGGTGCGTCTTCACAACTCTCACGCGTTTTGCCAGGACTGTTCGTTGACGCGCCTCTTGGCAGGATATTGCGCGTTTCAGACCCGAACTGCGCCTCTTGATCTCAAGTGCGACCATGGACGCGGAGAAGTTCAGCGAGTACTTTGACGACGCACCCGTATTCTACGGTAGGCTTATCGCCTAGCTTCATGGCATATCCGGTACTGACATCTATGACAGTACCTGGTCGACGATACCCAGTCGATATTCATTACACCCCGCAACCGGAGGCCAACTATCTTCATGCTGCCATCACCACCGTCTTCCAGATCCACACCACTCAGCCGAAAGGCGACATCTTGGTTTTCCTCACGGTAAGTAGCTGCGCTGCAGTTGTCTGGTGATGCTTGCTTATCTTGCACCGCAGGGTCAGGACGAGATCGAAGCCGCACAGGAGAACCTGCAGGAGACCGCTCGTGCACTCGGTAACAAGATCAAAGAGCTCCTCGTCTGTCCAATCTACGCCAATCTACCGAGTGAGATGCAGGCAAAGATCTTCGAGCCTACCCCCGAGGGCGCTCGCAAGGTTGTGCTTGCGACGAACATCGCGGAGACCTCGATTACCATCGACGGCGTTGTGTTCGTCATCGACCCCGGTTTCGTCAAGCAAAACTCGTATAACCCAAGGACAGGGATGTCGTCACTAGTCGTCGTTCCGGTAAGCATTTCCAGCACTTTAGGAGCTTACTAGTTCTAACCTGCTCGTTATATGCTAGTGTTCACGCGCGTCCGCGAATCAAAGAGCAGGCCGCGCCGGGCGAGTGGGCCCTGGCAAGGCGTTCCGGCTGTACACGAAATGGGCGTATTCGAACGAGCTCGAGGAGAACACCGTGCCGGAGATCCAGCGCACAAATCTGGGCATGGTCGTCCTCTTGCTGAAGTCGCTGGGTATCAACGACCTGATCGGGTTCGAGTTCATGGACCCACCTCCTGGCGAGACGCTCATGCGCGCGCTGGAGCTCCTGTACGCGCTGGGTGCGTTGAATGACAGAGGCGAACTGACGAAGCTGGGCCGGCGGATGGCTGAGTTCCCGGTGGATCCGATGTTGTCTAAGGCAATCATCGCCAGCGAGAAGTACTCATGTACAGATGAGGTGCGTGCCTCCTCGTTTTGTGTCATGCGTAAGACTCACGCAGCCCGGCGCCACAGGTGCTCACCATCATCTCGATGCTGCAAGAGTCCGGCTCGCTCTTCTATCGTCCCAAGGACAAGAAGCTGCACGCGGACCAAGCGCGGCAGAACTTCGTCCGCGCGGGCGGGGACCACTTCACGCTACTGAACGTGTGGGAGCAGTGGGCGGAGACGAACTACTCGCAGCAGTTCTGCTACGAGCAGTTCCTGCAGTTCAAGAGTCTGAGTCGCGCGCGCGACATCCGCGACCAGCTCGCGGGCCTCTGCGAGCGCGTCGAGATCGTCGTTGACAGCAACCCGAACACGAACGACATCACGCCCGTGCAAAAGGCGATCACCGCGGGGTACTTCTACAACACGGTACGTTGTGTACTCGTCTATTGTGCGCCGCGTTGGCAGAGGGCTTATCATTTGCTTGCGCACAGGCATCGTTGCAGCGGAGCGGCGACTCGTACCGGACGATGAAGACGAGCCAAACGGTGTACGTTCACCCATCGTCCAGCTTATTCAACCAAACGCCCCCGGTCAAGGCAGTCCTCTACTACGAGCTTGTCCAGACTTCCAAGTCATACATGCGCCAGATCATGGAGATCAAACCGGCATGGCTCCTCGAGGGTGAGTCCGTTTCACTTCAGATCGCAGCAAGTGACGTTGCTGACCTTTGGTTGCAGTCGCCCCGCATTATTTCAAGCCCGCGGATCTGGAGCAGCTCGCCGCTGGCGACAAGAAGATGCCGAAGACGATAGGCAGCGCCGGTGTCGCGGCCGCGGGATCATGATCTTTGCTGTTGTTGTCCGTTGGGGACGCAGGACAATACTTATTCTTTGGCGTATCGTATCTTTGCTATCGTGTACGATTGTATATCATCTTCGAACTCACACATCTGTGGCCCGCCCACATGATATCATAATAGGCCTCCGATCGCCCGAATCCTGGACGTTGAAGGCATGACAGCAAGGTACGTGATCCAAGGATTATAGGTGCAAGGGCTGCCGGTTAGCGCTGACTACTCTTCCACGAACGATGACCAACGCTGAGGCATCCCACACCCGCCGTCCGAAAGGCGATGTCTCACCCTCTGCTGCATGCCCCCCTCACCTGACACCAGCTGATGGTATCGACAGGCTCGACTATGTGCTGCTCTGTTCTATGAACTTGTGCTTAGTCACGCCAAACCTGCTGATACATGAACCCGGTATTGGGAATTTCGACTTCAATGCCTCCACATATTGCTGCGCGGTTAAGTATGCCTAGAACGTGCCGAGGTATAAAGGGATGAGGAGTCGATGACTAAAGGACTATTGAAAGCCACCAAACGAAACATCTGCAACTCTCTGCAATCTTCCTTGCATCCTGCGACGCTATGGCTGCTCCGACTCAAGTCAAGACTATCACTGTCGACAACGGCATCGACGTCTTTTATCGCGAAGCGTTCCCCGCGTCCTCCAGGGACCACAGTGCATTGCCTGTTGTCTTGCTCCTCCATGGGCGACCTGCATCATCGTTTCAATACCGCAACCTCATCCCACGTCTTGCTCATAAGTACAGGGTCATCGCCCCTGACCTGCCTGCGTTTGGGTTCACGGTCGTCCCCGAAGCACGCAAGTACGAGTATACGTTCGCGTCGATCACAACCACCATCATCAGTTTCCTCGATGCCCTGAAAATCGCGAAGTTCGCCGTATACGTATTTGACTACGGCGCACCCGTTGCCTTCAGGTTCGTCACACCTACCTATGTCCATAGAGCAAGTGCTGAACCTCCTCCAGACTCGCCCTTCAGCGCCCCGAGGCAATCACCGCACTTATCTCGCAGAACGGAAATGCCTATGATGAGGGCTTGGGCGCAGCCTTTTGGGCGCCCCTCGAGGACGTGTGGGCCAACCCAACCCCAGAAAAGGTGAAGGCCCTCGAGGCCCTCCTGACTCTTGAAGCCACCAAAAGACTGGTGGGTGCCACTATCTTGTTTGCGTAGAAATGCGCTCAAGCGTTTGCATTTGTACAGTATGTCACCGGGGCGCCGGACCCATCTGTCATCCCGCCGGAGGCGTACTACCTGGACTACTACCTGATGACGCGTCCCGGTATCGTCAAGATCATCCTCGGATATTTTCTCGACTACAAGACCAACGTCGATCTCTATCCCGAGTTCCAAAAGTACTTCCGCACCTACCGCCCGCCCACTCTGGCAGTATGGGGCAAGAATGACCCGGCCTTCATCCCTGCGGGCGCGGAGGCGTTTAAGAGAGATATCCCGGACGCGATTGTAAAGTTCGTGGACGCTGGGCATTTTTCTCTGTAAGTGCTATCGTATCGCTATAGTATATCGGGCGGCATGACTGACTATATAATCAGAGAGACTGCGCTGCATGAAATCAGCGAAGAGGTCTTGGCCTTCCTCGCCCACGTTGGGATCTAGTTTTGCCCACCGAATGCGTTGTACACGCTGAACTAGCACATATCTCTGGTAAATTGGTGTACATTCACGGATTCCCCAATATCGTCTCTACGTTGCGTGTCAGGCGTTCCGCACCAATCATCAAGCAGAAGGCTCCCCAAATAGTTGTCGGATGAAAGCCTCGGAGGTGGGTTCGCGACCGAGAAAATCCTGCGATGCCGCATACAGCCTGTTAGCGACCTGCACATGGCTACGCTCGTGTACTTTGCACCATACCTTGAGCAAGTCGATCTCGTCCTTGCTGCTGCCCGGCCGGAGGACCGTCTCGCGATAGCGACGCCCGCGCTCGGGGTCCAGCGGGTCCTTCTTAAACACGGTCGCGTACATGTCCGCTGCGAAGACGAGCGAGTACAGGTATCTGCGAACGGTCCGTTAGCCTTTTACAGGACATGCAGCATGGCAAGATCCATTACTACCCGTAGTATCCGACATCGTACCCGCCAGCGATGTGTCCAAACGCGCCGGGGCCGCCACGAAGCCCGTTGCCCTTGAGAAGGGCGATCAATTCTCGCTGCTCATTCCAGAGCTGCGTGAGGTCGGCTTGCTCTGTTGATTGCGGTGCAGACGACATCAGTTCGTGCAACAGGCGCATATAGTCATAAGTGCGAGGGACAGACCTTGGTCCATGTGCACCGTGAGATCGAAGGCGGAGAAGGAAACTTGGTTTAGATAGAACAGTCCGACGTTGACGTATCGACTATTGACAATGCAGTTGTGATCAAGCAACGACTCACAGGAAGCATAATTACGCACCTTTGGATAATCTTTTGTATGAGCTCACTGTTGAGCGGCTTCTTGGTCTCGTAGTGACTAGACATGCGCTCTAACACCTTCGGCTCGTAGCACCTGACAATGCGCATCAGCTCGCAGATGCACTTCGGCGTCGAAACGGAGCCTACACACCAATTCTCGAGCATCTGCGACGGCGCCTCCCCAAAGTCAAGCGCGACCGTCGTCCCATGGAATCGCGCGAACCGCGTGTGGCTGAGCAACTCATGAAACAGATGTCCGATCTCGTGGAAGAACATGACCATATCCGAGTGCGTTATGAGCGCGGGCCGCTCCGTAGTTGCCGGTTTCGCGAGGTTCGCAACTATGGCTGCAACAGGGTAGCAGCGCGTGCCGTCCGCTTTGTCGTGTCCGGGAATCAGGGGCCAGACGGCGGCGCCCTGGTATTTCGACTCTGATGGGATGAGTTCGAATGAGAGAGCAGCGGCGGCCCGGAGAGGGATAGACGAACGCACCTCGAGGGTATATGTCAAGGTAACAGTAGCCGAGAAAGTCGGACGCATCCTGAGTGTCCTTCTCCCACACAGCGTATTGCTGTACATCTATCAGTGCTGGGTTAGTTGGCGTGTGCGGACTGAAGGTTTCGAATACTACCTGCGTGCCAAGTCTCCCCTTCAATCTGTATGAACTTGACCCCGAGCAAGTTCTGGTAGATCTCAAGAATAGCCGGTACGACGAAGGAGACCGGGAAGTATTCCTTGACAAGCTGGTCGTCCAGGCTGAGACTCTCTTCGACATACAACCGGTCGTAATACTTGGAGTCCCACGCATAATACTCGCCATCGAAGGGATAGCCCTTGGCTTCGTGCTCTTTCTTCTTGAGGGCGAGGTGT
Organism: Trametes pubescens; assembly: GCA_001895945.1. Lineage (NCBI taxonomy): Eukaryota > Fungi > Basidiomycota > Agaricomycetes > Polyporales > Polyporaceae > Trametes > Trametes pubescens. The sequence continues at coordinate 87,395 of MNAD01000628.1, read as the reverse complement.
GCCTCGCGGTCCTTCAGCCCCACAGGGCTGAGTTTCTCCCGAATGTCTGTCAAGAACTACACGCATACGGTGAGCGACTTGTGCGTTGCGAGCAATGGATAGACGTACCTGATCGACGCCCTTCCCCGACTTCACCATCTTGACCTCGGTGACATAGTCCGCCCACGTGGAATATCCAAGCAGCTTCGCGACTTGACGGCGTAGGTCAAGGATATTTCCTAGCATGGGCTCGTTGGTGGCCAAACGGCCGTCGAAGCGTTGGTATGCGACACGGCGCGTCTCCGGGTTCTCCGCGAACTTGAGCTACCCCCAAATGTCAGCTTGTGAGGATAGTGGTAAAAGAGGTGCTGGGCAGACGGCGTACGAGAGGAAGGATGTCTTGAAACTGGAACGTGATGTCGTAAACCTCCTGGCCGCCTTCGGTACGCTTAGTGTAACCAGAGAGAACATCTGCAGGGACACCCTTCAGTTGCTCCAACGTGAACGAGACATGACCCTGCGTAAAAATAAAAATCAGCCGTCTTGTATATTCATTTTTCAGTAATTTGGACTTGCCTTCTCCTCATTGCAGTTTTTCTGGTATGCACAGGAGCGATCGCGTCAGCAGCGATCGTACCAAGGGACGAAGTTGGCACACTTACGCGGAAACTCGCTACACGCCTGAGATAATTCCTTGTTGAGCCTAGTCAACTGCTCCCTCTCCGCGTCGGGAAGCGCGAGCCCCGCACGAGTGCCGTCCAGTATCATCTTATACATAAGCCTGCGCTCCTCAGACGAGAGCACCCGTCCCGATTCCTCGATGTTCTTCTTGGCCGCCTGCTTAGCACGGAAGACGTCCAAACGCATCGCGGAGTCGACGAGGAAATCCTTCACCGCGATTTCCGCTGCGTTGGCGGCATCGCGGAGCTCCTGGGACGGTGAGACGTTCTGGTAGAACGCGAGAGGCTCCACCGTCGCGATACGCTTGCCTTCGGCGAGGGCCAGCGCCAGCTATGTCGCGATGAGACCTGTATCAAAACACATGGCAAATGTCGACTTACGAAGACCTAAAAGGATCCAGGCAAGTCAGAGCAGTGCTTTTCCAGGGTCGTTGAACATTTTACCGAGTCAAAGTTACAGTCCTCTGGTTGGAGGGCTGCGACGCGATCTTCTGCGTCACGAAAGTCCGTGATCGCTGCCTCTGCCAACTGGCGCACCTCTTCTGGAGTGTGCGTCCATTTCGGAGAAGGCTGGGGTGGGTCAAATGTCGACATCATCGGCTACTAGCTGCTGGCGTAGTAAGAGTCGAGGTTGCCTGCTGGACTCGCGCGTGCTCTTTAGGCTTGGTGGTTGTCCTTTGACAAGCTGCTGCCCTGTTGTATGCGCCTTGGTGGATACGTGTTGTCTTCTTTTCAACATGCCATGTGAGGGTTGACAGATGGCATCTGACTGCGCCGTCACGGGCACCGTCTCTGCCCATGGGACTCCGAGTGAGGCCGCCGGCGAACTTAGATCTCGGACACTGTTGTCGTGATATAAATAAATAAAAGGCGGGTAGAGAGCTGAAGAAGTTATATCGAGCATGCATACTGTGTTGAATGCATATGCTAGCAAGCCACCTAGCCGGGAGTATAGGAGTCGTATGTGTGGATCATGTCGTCCTCGTACATGATGCATGAAGGGGAGAAACGTGGCAGAGTGTGGATAAGTGGTGGCAGTGTCGGCGTTAAGTACGATGTGGCACTGCAACTCGCTTATCTCTCACCTCTCTCGGATTTCTCGACGCCCTGGGTCGATCTGTGGGGAGCATTATGCGAAATCCGTGTGGTGCACGGGACAATTTATAGTAGCACTTTTGAGTGAACATGCTCAGAGCGAGGAATAAGGTTTACTCGACCGCGTTGCTAAACTTACTCGACTACCTCATTCAGACGCGATAGAGCTTTAGCGCCCCGTGTACTATTTTTGCCGCTGTCCCCGGGCTTCACTTATCTTTGCAGTCTCGATAGCGGGGGGTGCATCTGCGCGGCTTATCGCGCGCCATGGTTGGCCGGCAGGAATTATCTCTTTCTCGCCCACTACCACCTCCCAGACCCCGCACAGACCAGCCTCGCTTCGCACAAGTTCCCTGATCCACGCGTCATCAAGTTATTTTTCCGCGATGTCCGACACGGTGCAGTTCATAAACAACCTCTCAGGGGCGTCCGGCGCGCCCCACTCGCACTCGCACGGAGACGGCCCGAGCCATTCGCATGGCGCAGACGAGCATGGGCACACGCATGAGCATCTGGACCATCCCGGTGAGCACACATCCGAGTGACGCTGGGTACACGGGAGCGGGGCCTTACTGGAGTGGTGCGCGCAGGCAAGTATGCGGAGCGCGATATGCCGAACTATACGGCGCGTAACTTCGAGGAGCGCGGGTTCACCGTTGGGATCGGCGGGTATGTGTGCATTAGTCGGACTTGTCTTGTGTTAGTGGCGCGCAGGGATACTTATGCGCCGTTTCGCAAGACCCGTTGGTTCTGGGAAGACCGCGCTTACCCTGGCGCTGTGCCAGAAGTTGCGGAAGGAGTTCAACATCGGTGCGTGATCCCGCCGCGATCCAACGCCCGTACCAGGTGCCGACCGCCCGCAGCGACGGTCACGAACGACATCTTCACGAAGGAGGACCAGGAGTTCTTGATCAAGAACAAGGCGCTGCCCTCCGAGCGCATCCTCGCGATTGAGACGGGAGGCTGCCCGCACGCGGCGATCCGGGAGGATATCAGCGCGAATATGGGTGCGTTGGAGACGCTGCAGGCGAAGTACGGCTGTCAGCTGCTGTTCGTCGAGAGCGGCGGAGACAACCTCGCGGCGAACTACTCGCGTGAGCTTGCGGACTATATCATCTATGTCATCGATGTGTCGGTACGTGTGCCGTGCGGTCGATATATGCGCCCGCTTATGTGGTTTATGTGCAGGGCGGAGACAAGATCCCGAGGAAAGGAGGTCCTGGGATCTCGCAGTCTGACCTTCTTGTCATCAACAAGGTGAGTAGACTATGCTTCATCATTTCATGCATAGATGGTTGAGGCCTCGTAGATTGACCTGGCACCGTATGTTGGTGCATCGCTTGAGGTTATGGAGAGAGATTCGAAGCTGATGCGTGGTGATGGACCCACCGTGTTCTCGAGCGTGAGGGAAGGGAAGGGGGTGGACGACATTGCGGACCTCATCCTCGCTGCGTGGAGGACCGCGGGGAGACCCGGCCAGCCGGGGCCCGTGTCGGATGAGTGAGGGGCGACACGACCCGAAAGCGAAGCTCAAAAGATGTACCGTGTATAACACCCAGCAATAAACGGCACTTGCGCGAGAGAGGAGCGTATACGCGCCACGTGGGACGCGACACGCACGTGATCGTGTCTGTGCCTCGTGTGCGCCTCGAGTTGAACTAAGCGCGGGCGCCTCGAAAGTCCAACACAAAGAATCCCTCCCTCCGTTCTCCCGACTCGACCCTTCTGCCACTCGCCAGCCACGCCCCTCCCCTCAAGGTAATCCTCCTCGCCACTCTCGCCAAAACTCACACCTCCACGCGTCGCCACCTTCCGCTTATACCCTCCGCTCACCACCACTGCGCACAATCATCGGTCGACTACTCGTGGTAAGTACATCTTCCATCGCGTGGTGTATAGCAGCATCGGCGTGTCGAGGGTATGGGGGGTGGTGTTGCGATGCGCGCGGACTACGCTTCACGATGGAGAGCGTAGTATCCGAGTGGCGACGCGTCGACCGAGCAGTGCTACTAGGCGCAAGTTGCTCGGGCGCGGATCGCTGCATCTGTAGGCTCGCAGAGGTGCATGAAAGAAGGGATAGCTCATAGCAGAAGGGGCTAGTGTTAGTTGAACAATGGCTCGGATGCTGACGTTGCGACCCAGATAGACTCCGCGCGGTTGCGGATACGTTTGGGATAGACTGAAGACCAAAGGTTTGTAGCTCCGTTGCTTTGAAGGTGCGTCCTCCCGTTCTCGTCTTGACACTCACCGCTGAGCAGCCCTTTGTACCAGCATTGCTCTGTATCGCTGATCTATTTCTTTCCTAATCATGGCTTCTCTCTTCCCTGGGTCATCGTACCCTGGAACCACTGCTTTCCCCACCTACGGCGCCGACCACGGCCGCCGCAGATCAAACTCGCGCACCCCCTCGCACTCGCCACCTCCAACGCGCGATGCCCAGCCCAAGGCCGACAAGTCCCCCGCCAACTCGGACGACTCCATGGTCTGGGACCTCTCCGAGCTCTCCTTCGTCTACGAGCGCAACTCGCGCGGCGAGATCGTGCGCGTCTCCAAAGGCTCCTCGAAGTCCTCGACCCCGCCAACGCCGACCGACTCGCCGCCCAAAGCCCCCTCGCCCCTCCCCTCGCTAGCCGCGTACTCCCGCCCCGCGCCCCTTGCCCGCTCAGAGTCCCTTCCGCAAGAGTCCATGTACAACCCGCGTCAGTTCACACGGGTCGCGTCCGGGCCTGTATCAAGCACCCCCGCAGGGATGGCGCGCGGCTACTCCGCCCTCGCGACCACGAACCAAGGCACGGGGCGGAAGTTGGGCGGGCCGCGGCGCGTCCGACTGGAAGACCTCCCTGAGAGCGAAGTGAAGCCGTATGGGCAGACAGGGATCGGCGGAGTGGACGAAAAGGAGAACCTGCGGGCGGCGCGGATGATTCGCCCGGCGCGATCGACCATCGGTAAGTCGCTTGGGTTCGACAGGATCGCGGAGACTAGCGAGGAGCCGGAACCGCCTGCTGCACCACCTGCGCCTGTCCACCACGCCATCCGGCCACGACGCTCTGCGAGCCTCAGCGACGCCCCTCCGCCGATGGAGCCCATCGTGCAGGAACGCCCGATGACGCATCTGCGGCCTGGCACTTCATTAGGCGCACGACGGGTCACGCTTGAAGAGAAGATTCGACAGGAACGTGAGATTGCGCTGGAAGAGGGTACGTCCTGCATTCCATCTGTCTCAGCAGTGGGCTGAGAGGAGTCGTATTGCTTAGGTTACGCACGGCGCGAAGCAGAAGAAGCCGCCGCGGCTGCGGCGGCAGCAGCAGCGGCAGGTGTGTTAGAAGACACAACTTGCTTCAGCAGACAAACGGGAGCTCAGATATACACAGGACGCAACTATGCGCCCTCGCCTCCGCACAATCAACTCCAACAGCATGCGCATCTACGACACCAACGCAGAGACTCCGATACTGTCCGCCGTGGCGACGCCGGCTCGCCAACGGCAGTCGAGGGCGCGCCTCTGCGGCACCGACGGAGTCCTACCGCACCAGAACCGCCTATGAAGCAGTCGCAGTGGGCAACAGAGCCTGAACAGCCGCATCAGCAACTACAGCACCAGTACCCCCAGCAACAGCAACAGCAAGCGCAGACGCAGCCCATGCAAGCACCCCCAGCGAAGGCGCCCGCACCCGCCCCGCTGCCCTTTGGTGGCCAGGGCCGGCATCTCTTCGTAAGTGACGCGTGGTTCGGCGCCCCTCCTCCCCCGCGGCGAGCGCGCGCTCACCACGCCTCCTTCCTTCGCGCAGGTGAACAAGAAGCCGTACGCGCGGCTGGACATGATCGGGAAGGGCGGGTCGTCGCGCGTGTTCCGGGTGATGAACACGGCGAACGAGATCTACGCGGTGAAGCGCGTGCAGCTGGACAAGGTCGACGCGGAGACGATGGCGGGGTACATGAACGAGATCGGGCTGCTGAAGCGCCTCGAGGGCAACGCGCGCATTATCAGGCTGTATGATAGTGAGGTCAAGTCGGGCGCGGGCGGGACGAAGGGTTCGTTGATGCTCGTGATGGAGTGTGGCGAGATCGGTGCGTGGACTCGGAGCGGGCGATGGCCTGTGTGGGGAGAGGGACGCTGATGGTTGTGTTGTGGTAGATTTGGCGAAGTTGTTGCAGATCCAGCAAAAGGAGCCCATGGACCCCGTGTGGATCGCGTACTACTGGAAACAGGTCAGTATATGCGTGGCGTCCTCGCTATACGTGCTGACACGCTCGTTTCCGCTCAGATGCTACAAGCTGTGCATATTATCCACGAAGAGAAGATCGTCCACTCCGATCTCAAGCCCGCGAACTTCGTGCTCGTGCGCGGACAGCTGAAGCTCATCGACTTCGGCATCGCCAACGCGATCGCGAACGACACGACGAACATCCAGCGCGACCACCAGGTCGGCACGGTGAACTACATGTCGCCCGAGACGATCGAGCTGCCGGACGGGATGCGGCGGCTCAAGGTCGGGCGCCCGTCGGACGTGTGGTCGCTCGGGTGCATCCTGTACCAGATGGTGTACGGCACGCCGCCGTTCCACGCGCTGTCCGTCATCCAGAAGATGAAGGCGATCCCGGACGAGGAGTACGTGATCGCGTACCCCGAGTACGCGTCGCCCGTCATCCCGCGCCCGCGCAGCCCCGAGCCGGAGGACCCGGACGCGCCGCCGAAGCCGGTCGTCGAGCCCCCGAAGGTGCGCGTCCCGCAGAGCATCATCAACACGATGAAGGCGTGTCTGGCGCGCAACCCGAAGGCGCGCGTCACGATCCCGGAGCTGCTGGAGCAGAACTGGCTTGAACGTGCGTCACTGTTCTTTTGACATTGGTGTGCCAGTATGGTTGCTCACGAAGTGTGTCTGCAGCCGAGGTATCAGCATTGCCGCAGCCTGCGCCGCGCACACCGCCCCCGCCCCCGCTGCCCCCGACTCCACCTACGCTTGAGCAGTTGTTGCGGCCGGACGAGACGATCATGAACCCGCACTATATGAAGCAGCTCCTCAAGTACGGCATCCAGCTGGGTCTCCAGCACATGTCGGAGCTCCCAGAAGAGAAACTTGAGTCGGAAGCGCAGGTAGGTGTTCTCTGCGATACTTACATGTTATGCGCGACGGGCGTGCTGACATCGTGGACTGCGCAGCGCCTCATTGGGGAACTGCAAATGCTCCATCATGCACGTTGAGCGGACGCACGGTTTTTTGTCGCGACCTAACGTTATCGGCCTTGCGCCATTCGGGCTCAGCCCTGGCGCTTCGGCGCACGCCGCTCTCGGAGCGCTGCTGCTCAATGATGTGGCCGACTTCGTATGCGGGTTGTGGGATGCGCTTCGCGCTACCAGCCCCGCCGTGCGTACGCCTGACGCACGCTCGTGTTTCTCTAGCTGCATCTGTTCGATGATCTCGTTATGCTATGTTTTCTCGCTATCGTCGGGTCGTTCGTACGCACACTTTCCTCCCTTACGCTCCCATATTCTCCTTGGCCTCCGGCACTTTCCCCGCACATACCCGCCTGCGTATCCACGTCCCTGTCAGTGTTACCCGTGCCCCCCATCCCTTCTTCTGTTCCTGTTCCCTTCCCAGCTCAGCTCCAAGCATGTGTTTGATACAAAGGCAACAGCAGCAATCCCTGGATCCGGACTATAGTAGGCTTCGCATCATCTCATCGTGTCCCCCTCCTCTGAACTGAACCGGGCCCGTGCCGGCGCCCCGCATACTGTACTACTACTAGTCTGCATCTGATCATGCCGCTGTCTCGCATGCACACATCACACATGCCATGTATGTCCTCTACTGCATCGTCTTATTTACAGTCATGGTTTGAAACTAGGGCTCCTGCTCGCTGAGGCGGAAGAGTGAGTGGATTGTACACAGGTGAGTTCATATACCCGATGTCTAGTACCAGTGTGTATTCTCGTCACTTGTGCGAGGTGAGTGGTTTGCCGCTTCCTGGGACTTTCTTATTGACCAAAGTATACAGCGTCAACGTGTACGTATCTGTACAGGAACCAACGAAGTCGTGGATTTGGCACCGCCGTGCACGGTCAACGACAGTGTCCGTGTTCTTGCAGTCATTGCGACCGTGTTAATACCGAATCGATGACTGATCGCTTCGAACCCTGCTAGAGAGGAACAGCCCCACTTCAGCTCACGCAGATGCAGTTGATCGACGTGCTGTACGATGCTCTTCAAGAGATATGGCATACCAAGGGATTCCTCCAGCGCAGTACGTACGGGCTATATTGATATATTTGAGGCCTGTAGCTCATGCATCACAGCCAAATCGTTTCAGGCTTTGCACTGCTAACGCCGTGGGGCACTAAAAGATCTGTGCATGCCTGGGAATTGACAGAGCCTGACAGCTTCGCCACCACCATTCCTCGGCCATCGTCGGTATATGAGAGGTTGCTGCGTAATGTCAGAAAGGCTTCCGCCGTTGCATGCTTCCGAACCTAATATCCGAGCTGCCTTGTGCCCATGCGGCATCGTTCAACCTTCCTCCGCAGGGCAGGGTGTGCGAGGAGGACGCAAGGCAGAAGCGCCAACGCACCCTTGCGATGCATATATCCGTGCGTGATCCATTATTCATGTCTTCCCTCCGCAGCATATATGGTTTTCTTACGTCTTGCCCCGCTCCGCTGCACAGCGTCGGAGGGCGAAGCCGCCTAGCAGCCCTCAGCAAGCCCAACATAGCAAGCTTATTGTCGGCTTCGCGCGCTTCGCGCGCTTCGCTCTCACTGCAAGCGCACGTATGCAGGTTTCGGTAGAGGCGATGGCCATGTCCGCTATCTTCCCTGAACCCTGTTATTGCACCGGCGATCGTGGAGATGAGGCATCGCATTCGCGGCGGTGTGAACTTAATGCGGGGTGCATAAAATCGACTGGGCTTGAAAACATGCCCCAGGAAACGCAAACTCCGAAGGACTTCGTGGTGCGTGTTGCATTTCCGTGTATCAATATTCGCTGAGACTGACTTCGGAGTCCGCGACTAGCAGGCCGTACCCCGCGATGCCCTTGACAATCTCCGAAATTGGGATCGTGCCCTCCGTCGAGCGGTTCGTGAGCACGAACTACCTCCTTCGCCACATCCGCGTCCTCGGCCTGCTCATGGTCCTGACTCTGTTCGTCTCTATAATCGCCTACATCCTCGCCCTGCACTACGGCCACGCTACCCAATTCTCTTCCTCCGAGCCTCGTGTAGGCTTCCAAGCCGACTCGGGCGGGCGAGACTCGATGGACATCATCTCCGCGTGCGCCTCCACGCTCATCACCTGCGTCTACAGCTCCGTGCACTTCGACGTCCCCCGCTCATATGCGCACCGCCTCTCTCTCCGCCAGAAGCTCGTCGCGCGCGACTACTGGCTCGAGCTCTGGGTCAAGGTCACCTTCTGGCTGCTCGGCATATTTTCGCCGGAGATGCTCGTCCTCCACGCCTTCTACGAATACATGATCGCGCGACGCGACGTCGCGTGGATGCGCGAGCACGGGCACGCGGACTGGAGCGTCACCCTCGCATTCGCGGCGGACATGGGCGCACTCATCCCCGACGGGGCGAAGGAGGGCGAGCGCCCGCCGCACTCGGGCTTCGGGCTGCACGAGGCGCTCCTGCGGCACCACGACCCGGGCGCGCTCGACTGCCGCGCGCTCGAGCACGAGCTCGCGGACCACACGAAGGCGGACGTGCTCTTCAAGCTGCTCACCACGTTGCAGATCGCCCGCTTCTTCGCTGGGACAGTCGCGCGCTGGGCGGTGCACCTCCCGATCGCGCCGCTCGAAACCATCACGTGTGCGTACGTCGCGTGCACGCTGGTGTACTACGGGTTCTGGCTGCAGAAGCCGTACAACGTGAACGAGCGGATTGTCGTGCGCGTGCGTCCGACGCTTCCGCGCGCGCGGAGGATCACGCCTGGCTCGGTGATGACGGTTCAGGATCCAGCGCAGCCGGCGGCTGGGGAGGGCTCGAGGTGGGTGCGCCCGCTGCGCGCGATCTGGAAGAAGGTTTGTGTCACCTTCTGGGAGCCGCCGATGTCGGAGACAGACCGCTTGCACGGGAGCGAGCGCATGTGGCAGAGCAGTCCTTGTAGGCACCCGTCTGTTCTTCCGCTCCAACGAGACGTTCACACTGATGCGTTTGTGACATAGATATGACACAGGGCTCGCTAGTCGCCGCGGCAGCGAGTGTCGTCGTCGGGCTCGCGCATCTCGCGTGCTGGGACGTCGAGTTCCCGAACAGCAACGGGCAGGTGCTCTGGCGGTACTGCAGCGTGCTGCTGCTCGCATTGCCCGTCGCGGTGTTCGTAATCATCCTGGGGGCAGCGATCATAGACCGGCGGTGGGTGACGGAGGTCATGAACATCATGGCGCTGTCGATGATCGTCGTGTACTGCATGGCGCGCGTGGTGCTGCTCATCCTCCTCGGGCACTCATTCCAGAGTCTGCCGCAGGGCGTGTACGACACGCAGAGCGTACCGTGGCTGTCGTTTATCCCGTTCATCCACTGATGTTGCTCACTCGTACAAGGGTGGAGCGAGCTCGAACCCTGTATTGATAATTGTGTAGTCGTCCGTACTTTGCTTTCTGTCTTATTCTGTACAGGACTATGATTAGTACTAGTGATGTTGATCATGGCCTATGGCGCAGTGGGAGACGAGGTGAGATGCAGGTGCGTCTAAATCAGATCCGCCCATCCCACGTGCACATCTTCGTGTTGTATTCCCGAACACAAACCGTGTATGGCGGCGGCACAACGATATATGGCAGCGCATGGTGAAGTTACAGCAGATCCAAAACAGGAACCATAATACGACGAACTTGCTGCCATGGACCGTCTCATCGCCACCTCTACGCTATGTAACAGTGTGTAACTGCGCCCGGCGGCCCTGACCCGGGGATCACACAATCTCTTGTACCTGATCGAGCACCGCACCTGTCGACCATACGCGAATTGATGCATCTATGCATATAAGTACATAGCAGCGGCATGCTGCAAATGTCAATACGTGAGGAAACATTGCTGTGATATAGGACGCCTCCCCACAGCGGTAAGAAGTGCCAGTCTTCCGATGACCCATGACCGTGCGGGCGCATCCACAACGGGTGCACGACGCCCCCGATCGAGATTCGAGGCTCGCGCTCGCAACTCACTCGCGCGTCGAGGCCAGGAACACACTCCACCAGGGGCACTCTGCAAGATCGACACGCGAAGCGAACCTTCCACCAATGTGCCGGCGGACAGTTACAGGCGATCGCAGTAGTCATGCATATGCATCCACGGCTTCTGGGCCTGTCGGTTGCTTTCGCCTCCTAAGTGTTGTCGGGGGACTCGGAGAGCGCGCCGCGAGTGCTGCGTCCCCGCACGCGCCGGCGTGGCGGGCAGCAGCGAGCAGCTCGGAGCCCTTCGTCATGCGCGGGCGAAGCGCGGGAGGGCGTGGTGCATACTTGTTCATCAATCAGTGTCGAAGGAGGCGGAGTTCACGCTATTCGGCGATGGTAGTGCGGAAGATAGGGATTTTGAAGCTTGGATATGGATGGGCTCACGCGGTCAAAGGGAGGGAAGGGAGGCTACGATGACGGTAGTCAAAGTGAGGAGGCGACGAGCAACTCGTGCAGACGTGCGGTTGCGGGCATGTGCTGGTCTATCAGCTTCGCTATAAACGACCATCGAACGCGCACCATTGAGACGATGCCAACTGGCTGTCGACACTGTTACGAGCGATTTTCAGGGCCGAGTATGGGACAAAGAGTGAACACAGCCCGGGCATGCTGTCAAGCAGAGTGCGAGCGTAGAACGGCCGAGGGGCGGTGCGTGGGCAAAGTGGGCTGAATTGGGCGGCGCAGAATGCCGGAACATGCCAGATCGAACCTTGTCCGTCGACGCCACGGAGGCGGAAGTGCCGTACCTAGCGCTACCTAGCGCAGCTTAGGATCCCCGTCGCAGTGCGGATGGGCGGTGATGGACGTGGTGCGGAGGAGAGTTGGTCGGCTCAACAGCGTCGGATGTACGCACGCCGGCGTGCCTGTCGTTGTGGAGAGCGGGGCTGGGCGCCTGTGCGGGCGGACGAGAAGATGATCGAAGCTGTGATTGGACGCTTGATGATCAGGCGCTCGTTAGCGCCCAGGAGAGTATACTTGCCCGCTGCATCTCTGATCGTCTCACCGCCCACAGGCGAGCTATCTTCCCTCCCTCCCCCTCCCTCCTTCGCTTGCGTCCCTCCTCCCCGCGTCCCCTCCGCTCTCAGGTAGACCGCGGCCATGTCTAACTCAACAGGAAACTCCACCAACGACTCTGTCCCTGACCTCTCTCAGATTCTCCCGCCTTACCTCAACCTCCCCCCGCATCTCTCTGCTCACAAGTACTTCTTCGTCTGCACCCTTACGGTGGCGGCATGGGACACCCTTGTCCTCTCGCCCCGCACCTGGCGTCTCCTCCGCACGCGTGAATGGCCTCCTCTGAAGATCTTGTTCCACTTCCTCCGTGTCTTCATGCCAGTAGAGTTTACCGTCGTCGGTATGTAACCTACTTATCATGTCTCACCCATCTTCTCACGTCTCACGTATCCAGGTGTCGCCTTCTTTGACACCAAGTGGTCGCAAGCAGTGAGTACCTTCTCCTCTGTCGGATGGGCAGTACGGCTTGTTCTCTCGCATCGCGCGCCAAAGGGTCTGTGCGGACGCCGCGGCCCCCGGTCCCTTCGGAGGATGATGGCAGCAGATTCATGAACCTTAGGACGGCATGTGCTGCGTCTTCCCTCCGACCGCATAATTCCCTGCGTCACTTGCATTCAGTGCTAACTCAGTCCACAGCAATGCTCGCACTTCTTCCTCTTCGAGCCCATCTGCACCGCTATCCTCCTTGCGGCCTGCTCGCTCGTTCATGTCATTCGTGTCAACGCCATCTATGAGAAGAGCCGCAACGTCCTCTTCGGCATGGGCGGCCTCCTTGCCTTCCAGGTGGTAGTTACCGCCATCTGCTGTGGCTTCTTCCGCTGTAAGCACTCATATTTCGTCTTGTACTAAGCCTTGAACTAACCAGCGTGATGTATCCGTTTCCCTAGCTACGCCTCTGCTCGAAGGCCAGGGATGCATCGCCGAGCCAAAATCTAACTGGGTCGGCATCTACTGGTTGTCTGCGACGCTCACGTACACCGCTTCGGTGTGTGCTTCTCATGACCATATCATCTGTCAACCACACTGACACGGCCACAACAGTTCGCGCTCGCCGTCCAACGCTCCCTGCGCTCGCTCGACATCAAGCCGCTCTCGTACTGGAAGCTCATGCTCCGCGACGGGCTCAACCTGTACGGCGCAATCTGGGCCGTGAACATGGTCAACATGTTCTTCTGGTTCATCATCAAGCCCACCGGGCCCGAGGACCCCGTGCGCACGATCGTCACGAGCATGGCCGCCGTGCTCACCGCGTCCATGACGATGCGCATCATCCTCTCCGTCCGCGGCTCGCTCGTCTCCGGGGGCTCCTTCGCGGTGTCCTCCGGCTCCGCGCCGTCCCGCTCGGGCAACACCACGCACGTCCTCTCCTCTGCACGCGCGGGCGCGGGCACGGTCCCGAGCACGAACCCGGTCCTCAGCCTCGCGCGCCCCGGCGCGGACCAGCCCGCGACGTACGCCGTGCCCCTCGGCGCGGCGGACAAGGGCGGCGCGGACTGGGACGGGAAGAGCTCCGTCGGCGGGCGCGACCACAAGGAGGGCGACATCTTCCCGACGGAGTCTGACTCCCCGATCGCGGTCGACGTCGTCCCGGGTGTGAACCACCCGTCCAATGGTGGCGACGGCGTGCGCGTGACGGTCGAGAGCGAGACCGACTTCACGTACGTCAAGGAGAAGAACTAAGCGCTGCGCCCCCGCTCCGGGTGGAATGTAAAATGTAGGGGCGCTGAGGTGGTGGTATACGGTTCCCGGTCTGCGTCGCTCTATCTATTCCCCCGCCGTGTGCTGAAGTTATGCGCTATACGTATCGTCTGCAGTGCTGTTCCGCCCGTTATTCTCGGCTCGTCCCCGCTCGTTCTGACCCTACCTATACAGTGTGCGGCGCCCCCGAGGCCGCTGCTGCTTCCTCGCGCGCTGTTTCACCCCCTCCGTACCCCTTACGTTCGTTGCTATGATCTGTGTCGGTGATGTCTGTGCTTGTAGTGTAATATATACCCGGTCGTTGGAGGAACGGTCGGCGTTACCCGTGTGTGTGCGCTGCAGTTGGAGTGGAAGTGTTATGTATATTCGGGTATCCGTCCAACTTTGGCGTTTGCCACAACAAATGTGTGAAGGCGCACTCGGGTCCGGTCATAGTCATCATGGGTTTCGGCGGTATGATCGTCGCGCTGCTTGCTTTGCTTCCACCAGCATCTCCATCGCAGAGTCATCGAGCTAACAAGACAACTAGCTGGTATCCAACGCAGGTCGGAGCACAGACCAACCACAGCGATCGATCAGCTTTCGGCGCAGCATTCGCCTCTTTTGTGGTTCAACCATCCTACTAAAGTGGGTGCGATAATGACATTTCGGACGCTGCCTGAGATAGCTCATGAGATCCATCCAGCTCCAGTTGCGCACACTGGTCACTCTGAGATCCATAGCATCGATCTCCACTGGTCGTTTCCTCCGTCTCCGCACGCGCCGCTACACAACCCGCGTAGCCCTCACGATGTCATCCGCCCCATTGACCACTGCCACCGCCACCGACTCGCGCGACCAGCTCCCAACCTCCCGCCCGCCCAAACCGCTCCCCGCCCCGGACCCCACCACCATCCCCGCCTTCGTGCTCATCGCCCCGCCGCCCCGCACGCACCCGCGCACCAAGGTCACCGCGCCCTCGCTCTGCGCGGCGTGGCGCGACGCGCTCGCGGCGGACGACGTCCCCGCGGAGGTCGCCGCGCGCTTCGCGGTGAAGGAGGCGAAGCTGGACCCGGCAGCGCTCGCGGCGGAGTTTGGGGCGTGCGCGTGTGTGGTGTCGCCTGCGAACGCGTTTGGGATCATGGACGGCGGGTGCGTGTCTCTTGCGTCTGTTTCTCGTATCTGTGGCTGACGATTATACTTGACGCTGTATTTGAGCAGGTACGACATGGCGCTGTCCGTTGCGTTCACGGTTGAGCGCGACATCTGGGCGCTCACGAACGTTGTCCAGGACGCGTTGCGCACACGGTACAGGGGATACCTCCCGCCAGGCGCATGCGAGCTCGTCCTACTTACGCCCGCGCTCACCGCGTCCAATCCGCTAGGATGCACCGTGCTCGCGGTCGTGCCGACTATGCGCACCCCAGAGGACGTGTCCTGGCACGTCGACCTCGTGTACGACTGCATGTGGAACCTGCTCAGCGCACTCTGGCGGTGGAACAATGGCGAGCGGCCGGAGGGCGCGGAGAGGGTGGAGCGGGTGCTCATGACGGGGCTCGGGACGGGGAATGGGGGGATCACGTATGAGAGGTGTGCAAGACAGATGGCGCTCGCGGCGGTGAACTTTGCGCGGGGGTGGGGGGAGAGGCCGCGCTGGGACGATGTGGAGCCGAGGGCGAAGGAGATGGATAACACGCGGAGGGTATAGGGAGGGCAGCGCGTGGTTGCAGTGGTACTGAGCATGGTCTCGCAAGCATTATTTCCTGGTGCATCGCGAGGTACACTTATCTATTGACCATATGGTTTACGTTCTCCTGCCTGGTTTTGCTATATTGATCCCTGAAACCCATAGAAAAGTGGCTCAAAATATCAGTCGCATTCCAGCTGCAGGTTCAAGCTTCGAGATCGCGGAGAAGTTGTACCTGGTTAGTTGACACACCAGAGCGTTGGAGGATCCAAGGACTGACGGGACTGAAACTTGAGCTTGGTTTAGCCCCCGTCACGTGCACGGCGCGTCGCGCGTCGGCGTCAATGTTGGTGGCGCACGCCCGCCACAGCGCCGTTGTGGCGTCGACCTTCCTCGCTTCGACCAACCATGCGGCTTGACCATTGTCCGTGGTAGAGAGCAGAGGATAGCGGGAGTCAGACTACGGAGGAGCTAACGCACGCCGCATCGGACGAGAGGATGGGGCGCCGCTAGTGAAGGGCGTCCTCGGACCCAGCCTCGCGCGGGCGGTCAGCCGCACATCTTCGGCGGAGATATCTGTGAGGCTGGTTGATGTCACTGGGTGTGCTGGAAGGAGAGAACAATAGGCTGAGATAAGGCGCAGACTAGGCCACAATGGCGGCTGACCGGAAACTCGCGGCGGAGTGCGAACTGCGGGGGGCAGGTATAAAATCCCCGCCGCACGCCCCATGTTCGAATCGCCCCTTGTCCTCTCCCGCGTCGCTGTGCCCCGCTCACCCGCCGCTTCCTGCTCCCGCTTCTGAGGGGCTGCGACACCGCTACCTCGCCCGGACGCCCCCGCTCGATCGATCCGCCACCGAGCGCCTCGCCCTACAAGAGCTCGCCACACCGAGCTGAAGACCGTCCTCGACGCCGCCGCCGCCGCGTGAGGAGGTTGAAGGACCGGCGGAGCCATGGGCTACCTCTTGTATGCACGTCATTTGGTCAGCGCGGCTGTTCGCCACAACTCTCAGAGTCGGTCGCGACGCCACATCCTACCCGAGGTCCCCGGTCAACCAAGTCCGACTCCCAACCTACTTCCCGGAGGGGCGCATGCTTGCACGCCCGCACCCCTTGCACGCCGGACTATGTCTGCAGATGATCGTCGTCGAGGATTATTTTGCTGCTGTACGTGGTACCACCTGGCTACATCGTGCTTCATCGTGCTGATCACTGGAGCATAAGGGCTCTGTCGTGCCAACTATCCCATCTGAACAGGAGTGGCTATCAACAAACATGGTCAGGAAGAACACAAGATTGCGGACAACTGAGGACCATCTTACTGTTCGTCATCATGACGGGAGCGCGCTCGACAGCGCCGCACGCGGGGTCACTGGGTCGTAGCTCCCGTACTGCCAGTGGGCTGCTACTCCAGTACCGTCCGTGGGTTATGACTCCCGTACAGTCAGTGGGCTATTGCTCCAGTACTGTCAGAGAGCTGTAACTCCAGTACCGTCAGTGAGCAAGGGCGCCAACGCAGTCAGCGGGCTATGGGCTGTGTACCGTCAATGCTCGGGCCTGGGACGTACAAGCTTGAAGGTTCAAGTCGGAAGAGACTCGCTTACTGGAAGATGAAGAGGTTCATATGATGGCAACTAGCACCCAAGGAGCAAGACGCCGAAGGTGACCAGCACCTACACGCGCCGAAAACCTAGGAACAATAATTAAATCGGGAAGAGCACGATATGCTGTTCAACGCGAACGTACAAGTTTAGGCCAAGGAAGGCGCGGCCGCACAAACTTGGTGGTCGCAACACTAGTAGCCGCATTGGTGCACAACGACAAGCCCTGACTGGGGTCGGACCGTGCATACGGACAAGGCCTAAACATTATGGCACCCTTGGCCAAGCGGTTTCGACTCCAAAGCCATACCTACCGCAAAGCCTGTGAACGGTCATCAGAAGACGCAAAAACTAGCATCAAATATTCAAGAAAACCAAGAGGATCAAGCATATTCTCCATAGTAGCCTGTCAGAGCGGGCTGCTGGAGCACACCGCCAGCCGCGATAGACCATGGCAAGAGAGAAGATATACTCGGCCAATCCGCTCAATGCGGTTTCCTCGGATACGCGCGGGGGCATCTTTATACCACTATGATCAAATGCCAGTCCAACTCAAAATGGGCGGACTGTGCAGGCCGCGACGACAGGACCAAACAAGTTGGTAAACACGAGACACGGCACTTGTGTATGAGTTATTCTGCTGGAAGAGCACACCTGCGATATCACTGCGCATAAAGCTGTTCTATGGGACCGCGAAACCTGGATAGACTCAGTGTTCGATGGCGGTATGGAATGGGTGAGCGCGTACCATGTTACTGCCTCGCCCTGGAAGTGCCACATGGCAACTCGATAGTATTACTTGGGGACGATGTGATTATTGCAGACTCGGACCTGGACATGTTTATGCACCTCACACACATGCGCGCTGTCAGAACATGTTGAAAGATGAGTGTCCCATGCAAACTGTGTCGCGTCGGCGGGCGAGAAGCGGCGAGTGCGTCCGCAGGGGTGAGTACTCTTGAGACGATTAGCGGATGTGGGCGAGAGCAAGAGACCGCTGAGGTGCTCGGACGAGTTGAGAGAAAAGGCGAGTGACGCGCGAGAGCGAGGCCAAAGTTAATACTATCACTAAGTTATTGCTAAGGCGGTACTGACTTGATACCAGTTTGGTAGTAAGCTACTAGTAGTAACGAGCGTGTGAAAACAGCGGAGTTTACCGGAGCGACGAGCGCCAACGCGATATCGACACGTGAGTTGATGGTCACGGCGTGACTAGACGCGCCCAGTTACGCGACGCGATCGCGGCGATGGCTGAAGCCGCTTTCCTCTCGACGCCCCCACCGCCGTGTCTCTTGCTCCTCCATCTTACCTGTGCACCATGGCTGGCGAAGTCTCTGTAATTGAAGCTGAGCTTAAATCACACTTTGGCGACGATCTCGACCAGTCGCTCCTCGCAGAATGTACGTTGGCCTTCTTCCTCTCCCCGTCCGCGAACAGACTGTTCATCGTTCGTGCGCGTGCAACCTCGCGTTCGTAGGCGTCAAAGTATGTCAACTATACAACATCACCGGGGAAAGGTTCTACTACAAGCGAGAAGCCATGCGCATGAACCGCCCGCCGGACCAGTTCTCGCTCAAGGACATTCAAGAGGTCAAGGCCATGATTAAACGCGAACTCGACAGGGAGAACATCAATAAACGATTCGCAAAAGGAAAATTGTCGGGCCCGCAATCGCGTAATTTCGCCAGAGGGGGAGGGACGCCTGTGAAGCCGGTGCGTAGGCAGGACGGGTTCGACCTGCCGCGATTTCAGGAGAGCAAGTTCTCGGTTGCGGGTCCGAGCAGGGTCAACTATGTTGGCCCCTCGATGGATGAGGGTGCGCGGAAGAAGCGGACGTGTGAGTGTCCTTGTCGTTTCATTAGCCACACACACGACCAGAGTGAGTGCCTTACGCTGAGCGTTTGCAGATCGCTACATGTACGAGAAAGTCTCAGAGCGGAGCGAAGGTGAGCAAAGTCATATTGTCATGATGTATAGCACGACTTCAACGTGTTGTATCAGTTCTCGACGACCGTATCGACCATTTCGGTGAACTCGTGAAGGCGTACTACGATGTTGAAGAGCTGGGAGATCCCTCTGCAGTCACGGAGGTATGTTGTTTGGCCCACGCACCCCATAACTTTCACCGACTTTGGTGCAGGAGGAAGTGACCGTTGTGGGCCGTATCGTGCACGACGCGGATACCTCATCTGGGAGCGTCAAGCTCAACGAAGCTTCGCTCGTACTTGAATCATCACGCATGATGGGCTCCGGCGCGCGCGTGCCGCTCCGCTTCGATGCGGACGTGAAGGTGCGCCGCGGCGTGCGCAATGGTGGCGGACAGGGAATGTTCCCCGGCGCGATTGTCGCCCTGAAGGGTAAGAACGGCGGCGGAGGCTCGTTCTATGTAACAGAGATTCTCTCGGTAAGTCCAGGATGCATCAAGGTTATCAGCTAATTTACCATCCCCCTCGATGCATAGTTGCCACCTCTGGACCCCTCCTCTGGAGTTCAAGTGAAGTCCGAGACGGTCGAGACACACTTTTCAATGTTCATCGCATGCGGGCCTTTCACACCCGAAGCCGATCTAGCGTACCGGCCACTCCAGAACCTCATTTCCAAACTCAAAGAGGCCAAACCCGCAGTCGTCCTGCTTGTACGTCCCGTGTAACCCTTCCCCACCCTTCCTCAAACCCTGAATCCTCTCGACGCACAGACAGGCCCGTTCATAGACGCGACACACCCAGCCATCAAGGTCGGAGACGTCGATGCAACACCGCGCGAGATGTTCCAAATAGAACTAGTGAACCGCCTGCGTGAGTTCCTCGACGCGTCCCCCGGGAGCACGGTCCTGCTCGTCCCGAGCACGCGCGACATCCTCAGCGACCACGCTGTATTCCCGCAATGCGAGCTCCCCCGCGCGCTATGCAACGACCCGGTACGTCGTCTCGCTGCTGGCTACGAGAGAACGTGCTGTACTGATTCCGGGGTGTATGCAGCGTATCCGCTTGCTGCCGAACCCCGCGCGCTTCACGCTCAACGGCGTGCACGTCGCCGCGAGCAGCGTCGACGTGCTCTTCCATCTGCGCAAGGAGGAGTTCTTCAAGCGCGCGGCGGAGGTGGAGCCGCAGTCCCAGTCCCCGACAGCCTCGCCCGAGGGCCCCGACGCGATGGCGAACTTGTGCAGGCACATTCTGCAGCAGCGCAGCTTCTACCCGATATTCCCTGTGCCGCTCGACCTTGCGCATGACGTGAACCTCGACGTAACGCACTCGGACACGCTGTACCTCTGTCCGCAGGAAGACGAGACAGAGGAGGACGGTGAGGACGCGCGGAACGACCCGAGCCGGGCACGATGCGCGCCCGACGTGCTCGTCGTGCCGAGTCGGCTCAAGCACTTCTCCAAGGTGCGTAGTGGCGCGACGTTGGCGACGGGGTGCTGATGTATGCGCGGGAGTGCAGATTGTGGACAACACGGTGGCGGTAAACCCGTCGTTCCTGACGAAGGCGACGTATGCGGTGCTAGAGTATGCGGGACATGGTGCCCCTGGACCCGCGAAGGATAGGATCAAGGTCGAAATTCATCGGCTGGAAGCGTGATCATGTAGGAGGATTTTCTTGTTCACTATGTCGTTACGAGGTGAGTGGCCATCTTGACATAGGAAAATGTGTAGCTAATTTACGGGTTACGGTGCTGCTAGTAGATGATATGATGTTGTAATGATACTGAAGCGACCTGCATATGTCCACGGCGGAATCGACATGGTTCATCAGTGCGTTCCAGCTGACCTCTGCGCCCTTCCTGCTTATCGTCAGTCACGTACTAAGTTCGCGCTTCGGGGCCAACTGTCCCTCGCTTTGTGTATGTTTGCGCGTGCTTGGCTCGGCTTGAGCGCACCGGAGGACAGGCGTACCTGCGAATGGCTGCGACAGGAAGTTACTCCGTACTACGATTTCGAGTAACCCGCCCTTATACTCTGCGTTCAAGATGCCTCTCAGTCTCAAGAAGGTGCATCATTGGATGCACAGGCGCGCTTATCGTTCAAGGATCGGCAACGTCGATAACTTATCCCGCTTGAAGTTAGTGATTCCATCTCGATATCATGTTCGAACGCTAGGGTGCTGAGTACTGAGATCCCTTGGGTATAGCTTACTAGATCTGAACCAGGACGTATTGTTCTGTATACTGGAAGAGGCCTTGTTACAGGGAGTCCTCAAGCCCTTCTCCATAACTTGCAAGGCCCTCCACGAAGCGGCCATCCCGCTTCTTTTCAGAAGTTGCAGAGTAGCAAATGAGTTTACTGGACACCTCGATTTTCGCGGCCGACCGATCATTTTAGGGCCTGTCTTCCCTCCGACATCACTGTGGCAGCATATCATGTATGTGATTAACCACCCTCTCCTGCATGATGTTTACACCTTCTAGGTACCTCTCGCTTGGGACACTGCCAATGTGTTCCTCGCTCCATCTACGTGTGGGGTCTCCCTACTACTATCTGGAACCCGGATTCCTCTCCGATGCCTTGCAGCAGCTGCCACTGCTGAAAAGGCTTGTGATACGGTCATGGCCTAGTTCGGGCGATAACAAGTTATCATGGCCAGCCTTTAAGACAATCCTCACTACACCACATCTTCGTGAGCTCTGGTTGTCTGTCCCCAGCATCGTGAGATGCACGGCGGAGGAACTGGATGCTGTCGTTGTGCCACCGCTGACGTCGCTCGTAAACATGATCACCCTGAACGCCTGCGGCGACTCTCCGCCTTGGCATCCTATCAAGAGGGACATTGTTGCTATGCTGGCAGAGAAAGCGAGCGCTTCGCTGCAACATCTGGAGATATGTGGCAGTGAGCCTCTACCACTGGACACCCTTCGAGGCTCATATTGGCCCTGTCTCCGCGATCTTACCTTACGTGGCGAAGCGCGCCCTCACCCCGAGATGCCCTACATCATCGCGCTGGGCAATATGCCCGAACTTCGCTCCCTCACACTCGCGCTTACGCTCCGACCCCGGACTAGTAGCCCGATTATCTGGCCGTCAGGATACAATGCAGCGTGCCCGTGGCCCTACCTCCAAACCTTCGCTATATGCCACCCAAACCTGAAGGACGACGTCTACCGCCACCTTCCTCCCACTCTACAACGACTTATCCTCTGCGCTCCTTCCTGTCAATATGACATCGTATGGGAATACAGAGTTCGTCATAAACCGCTGCCGATGACAATCACGAAAACTCTGGAGTTGCTAAGTCGGTGCCAGACCCGCGAACTCACCGAACTCGCCATAGAATGCTCCGCCGACGACAAGGAGTTCGCCCTCTGGGATTTCCTGCCGCGTGCGTTTCCCTGTTTGACCTCGTTGTCGGCCAACATCTTTCGCGCAGGACACACCGTGCCCAGCGATATCCCCGTGGTGAGCCCCAAGCATATGTCTCCTTTCGTGGAATGCGGGCTGATTCCTTCTCGCAGCCACGAATCGCTCAGGCCCTAACGTCCCTTGCCCATCTGCAGACCATTCGGATGCATCTCGGCTTGATGACAAACCCGGAAACAGGAGACCGCTTGCAGAAGGCACGCGATCGCGCGGCCCGCACGTTCGCGGACACCCTGGGCCCGTCGCTGCATGCCGTTTTCCTGCTAAACCTCCGAGCAGACGGAGCCTTTTGGCAAAGATACCGCGTTATGCCCGGGAAACGTCGTCTCAACAAGGATTATCCGAGTCTTTGGAAAGATCAGATCTATGAACTCAAGGTGAGCCCGGCCACATCTCTGGTTTGTCGCGTGCTGAGGTGCTGTTGCGTGTAGTATGCGCGTGGTAGGCTTCTCGCAACGCCGGAAGATTGTGATCCATCGCTTTACCACATGCGAAAATAACAATTGCGAGTATTTGTTCGGAGTCGTTCGAGATGGTCGAGTCCTGCTGACGCTGCTCCCGGTTCGAGCCTTGTATGATCGATTCATTCGTGTCCGCTATGCTCATATCATTCCTACACTCGCAGGGCGCGTGCTAGTGGGCCAGACAAGCAAGGGACTACAGAAGGATCGTGATTATTCATTCATACCAGCTCCACCGTGACATTCTCCAGAGCATTGAGTCCTGCCTGGTTAACAACGACATACTGCCAGTCAAAGTGGTATATTCCTTTCGGGTCGGCATATGCCACGGGTACTCGTCCATCTTGTTCAATATGGTGAGTCCATTTCAGAGTTGAGACGTAGTGAAAGTGCACTCACGCGTCTTCGTCTGTGTGGATATCCAGCCCGCGACGATATCGTGAGTCCGGACGAGCTCATGCTGCGGCTTGTCCTTTGGACGTGGCTTGGCGCGATTGTAGTCCACAAACTGCAGAGCCCAACCGTCAGCACCACGCGCAGGGCGCTAAGACAGGGCCACGCCGATACCTTCTGCCACGCGTCCACCGCGTCGAACTCGTATATCTTCACCTTGTTGCGGTGCACAGTGACGGTGACGACCGCGGCATGCGTCCCCGCCCCGAGCGCGTTCGCGCGCTCCTTCGCGAACGCGACCGCGGTCTCGTGTGACGTCGTCAGATAGAACGCGGAGTTGCGGCCGATCGCGAAGTCGTGGAACGGCGCGCCGATGAGCTTTGGGTGGTCGGCCTTGATCTTCTGCGCCGACTCCGCGTCGGTGCCGTGGTAGAGCTGGATGACGTTCCCGGGGGGCGCCTTGCGCTCGACGAGCTGGGCGAGCGTGGTCTTTCCTGGTTCGTACTCGGGGCCGGTGGACATTGTTGCGTGGTGGTGCGGGTGACTGACTTGTAGAGACTGGTGAACGTGAGTCCTCCAGGATATGTAGGGTGGTATTTTAGGTTGCGAGCAGCGCGCGCGCGTAAGTCTGGAATTCGAAGTCCATCACTTTGACATCGGAGTGGGTCATAGCCGCACCGGTCCTTCGGAAGGCATTGGGCGTCGCTTGCTACGCCCGAGAGCTGCAGACGTGAATCTAGTGCCATGATGCAGTCTTGTGACCAGAGCGTCTTCCCCGAACGCGTTGGATCGTACTCCTTGAAGCACGAAGTGGTAACGAAGCTGCTGATGGCACACACCGTGGGGGTCATCGGACACCGATAGCTGTTCGACGCAGCTGAGAAGCAGAATACGGAGGGTGTCATCGGAGTACCTCAGCCTGCGCAAAGACCGGAAGACGTTCGAGAAGTCGTTTCGTTGAGTCATACATACGGTGCCAACTGAACCCGGAGCGCATCCGGTGGGTGGAAGGTTCGCATGTGGCGGCATCACAGCCACAGGAGTTGCTCCGGTTTATGGTTCGGCGCGGAGCAGTCCTTCGCCTCATCCCACGTCTTTCCCTGCGCCCACCGCGAGCTCGCGCCAGCTGATATATAGCTGGCCTCTACGAGTCCAAGCATCACTCCATCCGTAGCAATCCTCAGCATCCACCTGTATACACCATGCCAACAGCCAACCTTGCTAAGGGTAAGTCCCGAGAGAGCACTGGTATAGCAGTAGAGGGGTTTACTTAGCATGCGCTTACCGTGAACCCATACCACAGTTCTCAGCTCGTGCGGTATTACCGACGAGCTCGCGAACACGCTCGCGAAGAAGTACGCGTCGGACAGCGCCCGTATCGTCAAGGACCCTGTCGCCTTCATCCAGGACTACTGGTACGAGAACGCCAACTTAGGGGACCTCACGTACTTCTACAATAGTGCGTCTCCGTCCACTTCTGCTGTTGGGTGATTCACTACTCAACGCAATGCTGGCTTGGTGCGTACACAGAGGACCAGATGAAGCAGGCGCTCCTCAAGCTGTCTGTGAAGCCCGACGTCGCGACGACGATCGCCGCCGCGCCGCACAACGAGGCGCTCTTCCCCCACCGCGATGCGATTGAATGGGCGGCCATTGTCATCGAGGGACAGCACCGGAAGGCCCACTAGAGCTAATGACCGTGTTCGCATCCCTAGCCTTATGCTTCGTAACACTCCGAGTCATTCCCCTGAATTGGCTGTACGTGGGCTGAAGTGTGTATTTGTATGCGAATAATTGTCCGTACAATTCAGCGAAGCTAGGCGACCGCGCATTCGGAGGAAACAGGTAAAGTTCGTGTATGCCCCACTCCCGGGTGGGTCACGAGGACGAAGCGGGCTGGGCTAGCTTCATCCCCGCCTCGAGATTTAGGACTACGCAGTCAGTCGGCGTCTACTCACGGACACACCGCTGGTATATATACCGCTGTGGAAAGACCAACAACACTCCATCGTTTCTCAGCTTGCCCCGCCGAAGACCAGTCATGGACCAGCTCCTGGCCCCACCGCGCCCTCCCCAACCGCTCCCAGCGCCCGACCCGTCCATCATACCGTCCATCGTTCTCATCGCGCCGCCCCCTCCCATGAACCAGAAAGCCACGCCATCTCTCTGCGATGCCTGGCGCGCGGCGTTCTCCGACCTGCCGCGCGAAGTGGCAGCGCGATTCACAGTCAAAGAGGCGCGATTCAATCCCACCGCGCTCGCGCAGGAGTTCGGCGCGTTCGACTGCGTCGTGTCGCCCGCGAACACGTTCGGGATCATGGACGGCGGGTGAGTGCCGCGCGTATGTGACACATCCCTCCTCGCACTGACGGCACGTCCAGGTACGACCTCGCGCTCTCTCGCGCGTTCATGGTGGACGACGACGTCTGGGCGCTCACCAACACCGTGCAAGACGCGCTCCGCGCGCGACACAGGGGCTACCTCCCCCCGGGCTCGTGCACGCTCGTCCCGCTCCCCGCCGCACTCAGCGCCGCGAACGCGCTCCGCTGCACGAGCGTCGCCGTCGTGCCGACAATGCGCACCCCGGAGAACGTCGCGTGGCACCTCGACCTCGTGTACGAGTGCATGTGGAACCTGCTCACCGCGCTCTGGCGCTGGAACGCGGGCGAGCGCCCGGACGGCGCGCCGCCTGTGCGGCGAGTGCTGATGAGCGGGCTTGGAACGGGCAATGGCGGGCTCGGGGCCGAGAAGTGCGCGAAGCAGATGTGTCTGGCCGCGCTGAACTTTGCGCGCGGGTGGGGAGAGCACCCGCGGTGGGACGATGTGCTGCCCAGGGCGACGGAAATGGCTCAGACGAGGCACTTGTAGGACATTTAGGGTTTGTGTAGGGTACAGAGTGGGGGATCTGCTTGATCTGAACCTCACTCGACGTCCGGAATTTCGAGACCTGCAGCCTGAGCTGCTCGGACAACGTTCTCTGCCTGTCCAACGTATCTCGTCAGTATATCTGGGATGCAGTAGCGCGAGGAGGTGCATAAAGGAGACGTACCTGCTTGATCATGGGCGCGTCGATCATCTCCATGCCACCGCCCTCTAGCGTGAGGCCCGCGGCGCCCTTATTCGTCTGATGGGCCTTTTCCATCTGCTTGAGTATTCGCGCTGCGCGGAGTATCTCTGCACAGGCAATGAGAATGTGAGTGTGTGAGAAGGGAGTAGATACCGACCTTTGGAACTGGGCACAAACGTCGACTGGATAACATCGACTTGGGTAGGATGAATAGCTTGCTGCAGATGTGCAAACCCTTCATGAAGTGTGTTGTAGTAAAGCGAAATGAACGGACGTACCTTTCCGGTGAAGCCGAGCCGTCGCCCGTCCTCACACTCGTCCCGCAAGTAATCAAGGTCTTTGTAGTTCACACATACCTACACAGATAAGCGATATAGTTGCCGTGACGTTGGCACGTTGATGTTCGCCTGACTTACCATGTCAATTGCCTTCAGCTTGAACGCTTTCGCCGTCACCGCGATATACGAGCGCGTGTACAACAACTCCTGACGCGAGGTCGTGCGTATGACGCCCGTATCCGCGCAGTCTATCTCAGGAATGAGCATTGAAACTAGTCTTTTCTACGCCGGTAGAAACTTTGACTCACAGTCTTCCGCGGCGAACTGTGGGAAGGCTTGGTGAGCGCGAGCACGAGTCACGGAGGTGCGGCTTACCAGTAGTGCAGATAGCTTCCCACCATGCTCGAGTTTCGTTCGCCACCTCGCAATCTGGCCTAGCCTGTGCACCGCCTTTGCGCTCTCCATGCTCGCCACGAGCTGTACTGGCGGACCGCGAAGGTGAGGTCGAAGGTCCATGTATGCCTGGTGGACTACTTCGGAGATACGGCGGAGGTCATGTGCGGAGTGTATCTTAGGTAGGACCAGCGTGCGAACGCAATTTAGGTTGATCTAGCACGATGTTACATAGCGCGAGTAAGCACGGGTGGAAGAGGTGAGTGCGGTGTGTGTGCTCACGGCCATCTTGATGTCTTCGGCGAAGAATGGGGTCTCGAGAGCATTTACTCTAACAGCGATGCGCTCATGTGCGGGAAGGTCCGCTACACGACCCTGTACTTCTACTTCATCAGGCACGCAGACTCCTAGCGCAGAAAGGCGCACTGACGGATAAGAACGTGGAGAGCCTCTCCCTTGCGCCCGTCTTGTCTGCCGCAGACGGCGGGACGCTGTCCTCCAGGTCATAAATGATGACGTCTGTTGTTGTTGTGAGGGATTTCTCCAGCATACGATCAGACGTCGCAGGCACTGAGATCGACGTGGCGCATGAGTACGAGCGAGCAGCTAGCGTATCGAACCCCGGAGTGCCCGTGCAACTTGAATTTGTACCGCACCATAGAGATATGATCGCCCCAGAGTCTCTTTAACTTCTACTTTCTTGCTACTTGAGGCGAAAAACTTCTCAGTTTCCCGCACAAAGTCGACTTCGGCCTTTCTGCGTATCGCGCTGCCATGAATGCTTCGTCCGGCTTGGCTGCCCATCGGAGAGCGTGCAGCCTCTGCCTTCGGGATGTGCCATCGCGGAAAGAAGGTGTATTCTGTTCCTAGCGTAGAGACCACTCTTGGTGAAAGAAGACGGTGAGCAGAGCAGCGCAGGCTGGTGGCCATGATGGTGGGTTCAGTCAAAGTCGGACAATATTCTCACGGCAAGACCGAGAATGTCGGAGTCGCAGTGCACCGCCACCCCCGCAATCGTCCGTAAGTTCGATCATTTTTCAGTCTTCAACTTGCTCAAGCTTCAGCGCCTGCCAACCCAGGCCAACCCTCGTTACTATGTAGCACTACGGTATACGTACCATGATGGCATGTACACCTATATGGATCTCCATTTCTTACACATCCTCACTTTCTTCAGCTAGAAGAATACTATCGGGGCTGTCGATCATAGCGGACAGGGTCGTCTAGCAAATATCCCGGTAAAGTATCGCGAGCACTAAACACCCCAAGCGTCGGACAGCTCCTTTTCAAGTGTTGAGCCCAGGACAGACACGGCCTACTTACAGCAAAGTTATGTCTGCGATCACTTTGAGGCCTCTCTGTGCAGATCTACTAAACGATGCGACGATGTGCTGCTCCAGAGTACGCCTTGAACTCGCGATAAATCCTTCCATGTCATCTGCCGCCGGGGGACCGATGCACGAGTATATCTTCACCGAGATACGCCGAAGGCTCGAGAACGGCCCTCTCGACAACACGCCGTCCACCTCCTTCCACAGTGCGTGATCCATGGCCGTCTGAAACGGCACCCCTGAGAACCGGAACCACAGGAACAGTTCGCTGAGGTGGAGAGAGCGAGCGTGGCCCAGGGCGGTGGCCAGCCACCCGGCGCCGGTGTCGTGTCGTATCGCAGCAGTCAACTTCAGTATTTCCAAGTTTGTATAGCGCGCAAGGGCTGGAAAACCGATAGAGGTTGTCAGAGACAACTGCAGCAAATTCCAACACAAAACAGTGTTGGTGCACCTTCATAATGATCTCCAAGAAGCTCAGGAGTGGACTTGTCACGGAAGAGCGGTCCTAGCTCTAGGAGCTTTATCGTCGGCGGAAACACTTGAAGCAACGGATAGTGCAGGGAATTATCTGATAGCTGAGAGTATCTGAAGTCAGCAGCGTCCCACGCCCTGCGAATCAACGCATATTGGGCTCACCGTCAATTGAGTCAGGTTCCTGGACATCCCAGAGTTCATTTCGTCCGCTGGGTGCTCCGCGACATCTGCCCATGTGACGTACGAGATCTCAAGAGAGGAGATATGAGGGAATCGCTCGAGCAAGCTAGCAAGGGCTTTGACGCTGCCGAATTCGACGTATTGCAAGGTAAGCTCCCTGGTCGAAGGGGTTTTGGACAGCCTCTGGGCGAGCGATTCAACGATCCATGTGGTGGGTGCATCTCTCGTGCCAAACAACTTGATAGAGCAGAGATTGAGCAGGTGTTGGACGGCGCGCAGGCTGAACGGCCCCTTCGTTTCGTCTTCCCAGACACTCGCCTCATCCGTCCAGACGTCCGGGAAGTACTGGAGGCCCCAAATTGATATGTCGAGATGCGTTACCAGCGCGCCTAGCTCCGGGAACGCAGTGATCGCGTCCGAGAACTTGCCCAAGTTTTTGATATCGGGGCTATCCAGTAGATGCCAGCGGACGTCATGGTACAGCTGGAAACGGGCCCGCCCTAACCATGCCGAACAAGTCCGGGCGCACGCTGAGAGGGTTATACGCCGCAGGTGATCAAGTTGGCGTCCGGCGGATACGGCGTCGATGATATCGAAGCAGAGGTCGAGAGGGATATTCGGGGTTGACCTTTGCATGGATACAGGCGGCTGAGAGTCGTGATCGTGGTCGTGGATCAAGGCGGAGAAAGCCGCGGCGTGGCAGCATGCTACATTGTGCATGTGATTACATGAGCCTATGATACAGAGTGCGTCCACAGTCGAAGGAAGAGAGCGAGCTCCACATGTACATATTTACGACCTTTCGATCATACCTGTCCAGTCGAACTTATCGTATTTGGCCTTGAACTTCTTCACCCTGTCTTTGTTCTGCCAGAAATCGATCCGGTGGGGTCTTCGCCACCGTCGCGGCTCGACGTCCAGCACATTCCCGATGATCTCTGCCGCAAACCATCTGCAAATGCAAGCTTCAGTCCTAATTTCTTTACATCCGCGATCTAATTGCACGCACCGAGGAAACTCTCCTCCGCCCTTCTCGCCATCATCGACATCTTCCTCGCCATTGCCCGAGGCTTCGCTCGTTCCTTCGATGACGTGCCCGTACCCCTTCTCGCCTTTGTAGTCGAACTGCACCATAAAGTAGGGCAGATTGGGGACCATGGCCCGTCGGAACCCTCCCGGCCGCGCCGAGAAGTCAATGAGCTTCTTGTGTTGTGACCACTCAGTTTCGGACATCAAGATCGATTCCTAATCAGATGATGTCAGAGTCGGTGCAGTAAAATTGACTGAAGATATAAGACACGCACCTTGAAATACCCGGGAATCAACTCAAACTGCTCCCAAGGGACAGGGACACACTCGATGACTGTGTGCTTCTGCGCCTTGATCGTGAGGACAGTCTCGTAGAAGACTACGCCCTTGTCTTCTTCGGCGAACATGCGCATGAGGCACTTCATGAAGTTCTGTCCAAACCCGTTGGTTGACACACTTCGTTGTACAACTGAACGTAGTAAACGAACCTTCACTTCATCCCACATGTCGTCGTCACCTTCCAGGGTAGACAAGTGGTGCGCTATGGGAACGATGATGCAATGGCCCTCCACCAGTTCCTCGTTGAGGGTGCATGAGAGGTACGCCCGTGTGCCCATTGCGACGACGGGTGCCTTCGGTAGCGAGTCGTCATCTCCATAGCAGAATGGGCATGACGCAAGGACTTTCATCGTCTTCTTGTAATCTATTGGGAGTGAGCCCAGTACACAAAAATGACCCCTTGGTAAGGCAACGAACCGTTCACGGCAAACTGTCGCTTCATGGCGTCTGCCCGTATCTTCTTCCTCGCGAGCTTGTCTGCGTTGTCGTCGATGTAGTCCAGATTGTTCTAGCAATGCACTTTAGACAGGGTCCCAAATGAAGTCAATCCTTGCAAAGGAACGTACCTGGAATCCACTGTCTGTCATGACCGCACGCGCGAACTCCGCGTCGAGGTTCTTCTGGTCAGCCATACCAGCGCCGAACTTCTCTTGGCGTAGCATCTCCCCGAGGGTGATGTCGTCGTCGTCAGGATCGACTCTGATCATCTCGCCAGTCTTGGGATCTCGCTGTTCGACCTATAGTTGGTTAGATCACGTACACCGTTGTCGGATGATAGTCACCGTACCTTGAGTTTGGGCCTACGGTTACCCGGAGGAGGGGGTGCGTCATTACCTCCTTGGCCCACGTCGTACAGCTCGCCGTGAATATTCAAGGTGGGCAGGACTTCGACACGGGTCCTGACATCGTCGCCGCCATCATCTCCGCCATTCGCACGAGACAGCTCCTGATCGTACTCTTTTTCCAACGCATCCGCATTAGGCGCATTGACCAACTTCGCACGGAGGACCTTCGCTTGTAGCTTGTTCAGCGAAGAGGGTGATAGCGCACGTTTCTTGCTCCCGGTCGCTGTCAGTGTCGGGGTAACAGTAGACGGTATTGGGGCGCGTGACTGAGCAAGACGAGTGCCGGTGCTTTGGCCTAAACGCGATGGTTCAAGCCGTTTCGCGTCCCCTGCCCCTGGCGTGGGTGGTCCGCTCCGGTCGAAATCTGGCCGGCGGAAGGACGAGCTGCGGCTCGTGCCCCCGCTGGGGGTGAAGTCGTTGAACATAAGTCGCCGCTCTCCCTCGCGTTCCTTGCCCTTACCCCTGCGTTCTCCTCCGCGGGACGCTCGCCGACCCTCGCGCTCGTCGAGTATGCGTCGCTCCTCCTGTGCCTCCTCGAATGCTTCGAGCGTGCCAAAGCGATCAATGGCGACCTCTCGGACGGGCTTGCCCTCTTCTTCGGCTGTCTCATAGACCCGTCGCAGCTTCATCATGCGCCATTGTGAACCGGGGCCTCCGGCCACGACCGCCTTGGGCGCAGCGTCGGGAATGTCGTCCACGCTCTTGCCCTCCTTTAGAGCAGTGTTGAGCTCCAAGTGGCTAATGAATGGCTAAGAACCCCGTTAGTTACTGAAGAGGATATCACTAGCTAGAATGTCTCGAACATACCTGATCAGGGTTGGGGCGGTCCGGCTCTGGTTTCTTC
This sequence comes from Trametes pubescens, assembly GCA_001895945.1. Taxonomy (NCBI): domain Eukaryota; kingdom Fungi; phylum Basidiomycota; class Agaricomycetes; order Polyporales; family Polyporaceae; genus Trametes; species Trametes pubescens. The sequence continues at coordinate 55,507 of MNAD01000628.1, read as the reverse complement.
TTCTTCACCACGTCCGTCCCCAAACTCGCGAAGAAGTCCACTGCACCGCTCGTAGTCCGCGCGTTCTGGGAGGGCTCACCATAGCCGTCCGCCATGTCCTCGTCATTCGACCCTACGGGGCGCGATGCCCGAGTGTCGGAAACTAGAGGTGTTGTGGGGTCCATGAGCATCCAGTCATCTCTCTTCAGCACCGTCTCCGTGCGCAATGGCGGAGGGAGAGGTGGGTCGCCTACACGCTCTTCCGCACGGCTCGTAAGCTTCAGGTCTTTCACACTTGGAATGTTTGCCGCGATTGGCTACCCGTTCGTAGCATTAGCGCGAGATATTCCGGACGGGAAGCAGACGGCGCACCACTTCGCCATCCATGTCAATGTTCTTCTCCACCCACATATCCTCGTCGTTCGCGTCATCGTCTACAATGTTCAGGTGTCCGCCATCGTCCTTGCGCGACCGCTTTCTACTACTCTCCTTGTCGGCCTTGTCGCGGTGCCTCCGCTTGCTCTTGTGCTCGCGGTCGTCCGAGTCGTGGCGATGTTTGTGTTTCGAGGCACGCTTCGTATCGTCGCCAGCCATGTTATCCTTTACGCGTAATAAAGAACGAGATTTTTGCAGCGAGGCGCAATGGAAATCAAGCGTAAGTTCAGCTCAAGTCGAGACTCGACCAGTGGATTGAAGGGAGCGCGGCAAGCAGTACTGGGCTGGACAGACGCTCACATTACGTCACAAACTCCCCTCGCCAGATTAGGCAAGCGCAGTATATGTTATTTCGCGGCCCGGACTACCCGTGACCTATTCTACAAACGTTTGCGAAGACGGTCGAGCGGCGACGTTATATATACACATGTATAATGCTAGCGAGATAAACATAGAGATACATCTTGGAGGAAGCTGGAGGGGTTGTCCAAAGAAGACAAGCACACCCAACCCATTGAGGTCATGGTATAACGTTACAGTTTGGCGCGCTCCTTGCCAGCCTGCTGCTGTTCGTAGCGGTCCTGAAGGACACGGCGCAGTACCTTGCCAGTCGGGTTCTTGGGGATCTATGACCTTGATGAGTGACCTATCTCTTGTGATAGCAATGCCAAATAGGCCTCACCTCATCGACCACCTCGATGCCCCCTCGTAGCCACTTGTACTTGCTCAGGTTCTTCTGGATCCAGGTGTGTAGCGCCTGTACAACCGCATCGGCCCCTCTTTGCTTCCCCTCGTCACTCAAGACGATCCACGCGCGGGGGACCTTCTCGTCTGAGGTACGCCCGCCTGACACACCAGCAACAGTGACATCTAGGATGAGCTTGTCCGGTTGCGCGAGCAGCACATTCTCGATCTCTGTCGGGGAGACCTGCGCGCCCGACACCTTGAGAATGTCCTTCGTCCGCTCGACAAAGCTGTACAGCGAACCAGTGTCAGTCATCACGACACCTCGTCTCACACAGGGAGAACACCTACAAGAAGTGCTGGTCAGAGTCCACCCGGAAACGGTCTCCAGTATGCACCCAACCGTCCACGAAGGTTTCCTTCGTCGCCTTCTCGTTCCGCCAGTACCCCAGCGCGACGTTGTCTCCCCGGAGCCAAAGCTCTCCGGGTTCGTTTGACCCGGCGAGTGTACCGTCGTCCCTCACGATCTTCGCCTCGATGCCTGGCAATAGTATGCCCGAGCTTCCCGGTTTAGGGCCACCAAACGTAGAGGGCGCTGTGCGTGTCCCGGATATGGTCTTCGGTACAATCAGCCTCACGAAGGGCGTCTCCAAATGATGTCCGAGCAACTCACCATTTCCGACATCCCGTATCCTGATCCGCAAATCAGCATGATGAACAGTAGTCTGCAAGGAACACAAGGTCTCACCTTCCCCAACACTCTCCGCGTTCTTGAGCATGCTCTTGAATGTCCTAGCGAGTTTGGGCGGTAGATGCGCCGCGCCACTTCCGGTGAGCACTACAGAGCTAAGGTCCGTCTCCCGAATCCGCCGATGATTCACAAGCTGCAGCATCGCGGGCGGCGTGAGACTCAGCACCGAGATTCGGTACCTAGCGAATCGTTAGAGTTGAGGAAAACCAATGAAAATAAAGGCATACTTCGGGATGAGCTCGAGAACAGTGTCCGCATTCCACTTCGGGATGACGACCGTCGGGAGTACCATCCACACGGGCCGAATGCACACATAGTGCAGCCCGTACGTGTGGTAAATGGGCAGGAAACCGAGGTTGACAGGTTGGATTTTCTGCAAGCCACCGAATCAGCCAACCCATATATAACATTGCAAGAACCGTGTACGCACCTCGAGAATGGGGTTAGCGGGCTCGATCCCAGCTGCTACTGCGACTTGTATCAAGGAGGCGAGCACATTCCGTTGCGAGATCATCACAGCTGCATTCCGCTCAGCTTCCATACTCGCTACCCTTGGATCGACAGGGACACACCTTTAGGAAGCCCACTAGTGCCGCTCGAGAAGACGAGATACGCCAGGGTATCTCTGGTAACCGGCCTACTCGGTACCCGCGGAACCTGACGCTTGCGCACCTCAGCTATCGCACCTGCGAGGTTCTTTCGTCCTTCTACACGCCCTTCTAGGATGTATATGCGGTCCTCTGCGATTCCAACTTGCTGCGAGACCTCTAGTGCTTGCGGCAACAGACTGGGGTGGACGAAGAGACGCGTCGCTTCTGACGTGCGGAACAAGTGCTGGAGCTCGAACGCCGTAGAGGAAGCGGGGATGAGCGCGAACGGGATCGCCGCCCGGAGGAGCGAGTGCACGAGGGTAATGTATTCCTTGCGTCGGGCGTCGGTACGTGGACCTCATACCCCTATGTGCACAGAGAGACTCACCAGGCAGTTCGTGCTCATTATCGCTACCATTTCTCCCTCCTGCGTGAGCCCCAGCCCTCCCTGCGCCACAGGCATTACAAGGGCGGTCGTGCAGTCGAGTACCCGCTCCCGGAACTGGCCCTTCGTCCATTTCTTGAGTGCGAGGGGGTCTATGAGCAAGTCCTTATCGTCCGGCTGCTCCCCCTGCGCAGGCGCGCTAAAGATGAAGTCGTGCACATTCTGGTCCTTGTACGCAGGGAGTGGGGGGTAGAGCGACTTGTAGTGCATCGCGCGGCGTTCTCAAGAGTCGAATGTCGCGGGTGGGGGGAGTTGGACAGGACGGATGATCAACAGCGGGCTTTGTAGGTGGGGATGCGCGCACAGCTGCCGGGACGAGAGGCCATTCCGGCGACCAGAGAGCCGGAGTAGCTGGGGTGAGGGTCAGGGATGCTGTGAGATGATCAGGTGTCCATATTTGCCGGGGCGCATTGCTGTCGGGCGTGAGCATGACGCCCCCTCGGGTGGATCGGCGCGTTCCTGGTGCCACATTGGCCGGGTATGTCTTCAGGAATCAGGAGGGCAAGGGAAGACTTGGTGGGCACAGGTGGCACACGATGATGGTCAAAAAGAAGGCTACAGCGGCAGCGGCGTCGGTTATGTGATGGTTAGAAAGACCCGTGAAGGGGGTTACGACTGTGGGTGAGTGTTTTTATAGGTCCGGGTTGCAGTACGCTAGCCTCGGGGCCTGATGATATTGACGACGGCCTCGACCGACTCGCGATCCGCCCGCGAACATATCGTACTACGACGATCTACGTCAGATTCAACTTGTATAAGTGAAGTAAGTCAACGAGCGACGCGGAGAGAAGGCTGCCCCAATTAACAGCAGCCTGTCTCTCATATGTATTTGTCCCATTTCAACTTACTCCAGAGATCGACCATCCCGCCGCCACCAAGTTCCCGCATATCCTCGCGACCGCACAACGTTAACCTACCTGCTGCTGGCTTCCAGAACCCATTGGCAACTCATGTTTCATGCGCATGCGCAGCTGAGAGTCAATAGGAGCCAACCTTTTTTCCAAGTGAAAGAACTTTCTAGGCCACCCGCCCAAGACATATGATATGCGTGCTCACTACAGGGTCCGAGGTGCCGCACGCACTAGGCATGCAGGCCTCACGGTATCAGGAGGAGGCTTCGAACGGCCAGCCCGAGGCCAGCCACGAGTCCGCGTAGCGGCGGGTATAAATTCCAAGAAGGCCCGCGCCCGCTGACCTGATTCCTGAGACCGCCCCACCTCTGGCTCTCACGACCGTTCCGTAACGACCGCCGCACGACCCTAACGCACCCTACGCACCAGCAGCAGCCAGTAGCCATGGCCCGCCACCCGCTCATCGGCCAACCCGCCCCGCCGCTCTCGCTCCCCGGCGCTGACGGCGAGACGTACACGTTCACACCGGGCGAGAAGGGCGTCCCGGTTGCGCTGTTCTTCTATCCCAAGTCCGGTGCGTAGCGGGCGCCCGCAACTTCGTGCCTCCGGTGCTGATGATGACATGTTGTTGTTTACACCGATGCAGGGTCCTTTGGCTGCACGAAGGAAGCGTGCCAGTTCCGGGATGCTCTCGCCGGTACGTGCGCTATGACATGATCGTGAGTGTGAGAGACGCGAACAGAGTTGGCGCGCGCAGAGAAGGACCTTTTCAAGCGGACCAAGGTCGACATCGTCGGCATCAGCTCAGACGCGGTCGACAAACAGAAGGAATTTGTCGAGAAGCAGAAGCTGACTGTGAGTGCCCGAGTGCGCAGTTGTGTCCCGCAAGTCCCCATTTGATTGACCTCCATGGGGCATGAAGTATCCAGTGTTGAGCGACGCCAACGGCGAGGCGCGCAAGGCCTACCATGTCGGCAAGGGCCTGTTTGGCCTTGCGGAGACCGCCCGAGTAACTTTCTTTGTCGACTCCAAGGGCGTCGTGAGGTGAGTTTGCGCACAATCTCCTGGGCGAACTCCTGACGCTGACTTATCTTGGCGCAGGGATGTGCTCGACACGACCGTCAACTACAGCGCACACGTGAAGTTTGTCACCAAGTGGTTGGACAAGCTCGAGGCGGAGGACAAGAAGGCCGCGGAGACGCCTGCAGCGCCGGCGGAAGGAGCCGCTCCTGCGACGTCTGCGGAGAACGCCGCTGCCCCGGAGGCTCCGACTGCTTAGGCAGCTTGAGCTTGAGCTGATGAACGTCCGGTTCCGATCTGTTCGAGTACATGTCAATTCTTCGTACTTCTTCGTGCTGTGTTCCGCCTACCTTACAGTGATATAATGTGTTGAGGAACGTGTCCTACGTACAGCAAAGGCGTCTTCTGCCGGAGATGGATCCGGGGGCGGTCGGAGGATACGAGGACGAGGCCGCACTGTGGCCTGCGCCGCTAACCTTGTGTACGTACCTGTCAACGTCACGGAGGTAGCGCCTCATCTGCGAGAATGGGAAGCACCGGTTCAACCAGAGATGGAGAGGCGAGGTGATTATATGGTGACATTATACGCTCAAGCATGGGAAGCTGTACAGTACAAGAAGGGAATGGTGTGTGCACCGCAGGCCAACGCGCTATTTGCTCCCAGCGCCGCCCATCATCTCTAGACATGGGGCGGTGAGTGATGTCGTAGAAGCACACATCGGAGAACCAACGCACCGGCATTGTGTTCCGCGAACCGCGCACCGACCCGCTCTGAGTGCTTCAGGAACTTGTCTGTGCAGTTGAGGACACATTGCTCCTGAGGCAGCGCCGTTAATTGCGGTTTAGAATATCAAACGAGCGCGGAGCCGCACCTCTTTTGACGAAAGCGCCTTGCTCGTGAAGTCGTTGCAGCATGAGTTGAAGCACCGTTCAACGAGGCCCGAGTACATGCGCATGAAGTCTTGCATCTAGCATGGAACACAATCAACGCCTGGGCTTTAGGAGGCCGTGACGAGTCTGCAAACACACCTGCTTGCGCTCGATGACGCGCGTCATATGTGCCTGCTCGGCAGAGCTCATCTGTGAGAAGTCCATAGCGGCGATATAGAGAGCAGAAAACGGGGTAGTGGGAAGGTGGTGGTGGTGAGCGACAACAGCACTGAACACGGCAGCGGCGCGTCCACGGTCGCGGGCGCCAAGTAAGCGCACGCGGCGATAATTTGGGCGGCGCGTGCGGCGCAGCCACGTGCGCTAAGGGCATGCCGTAAGTGCAGCGATCGGACGGGCTCTGCACTTATGGGCGCCTACATTGACTCGAATCCGACCTCATCGCGCCGACCACCAACCACCCACTCCAGAAATCGACTACCCCAGCAAGCGTAGTTCCCTATTTTCGGTTTGTTCTGAATCAAAAGGCCCGACTATCGCACGGCGCACTGCAACAAGTGAGTATATAAACACCTCGACCGCTCTGGAATGCTTCACTGAGGCCCTCCTTCTGCTCCCCACCCCCGCCCTCTGCCATTCAAATTTGTTCCGTGCTCCCAACCCCTTCTCGACGCCTTCCACTTAGTGTCTACTGCGTCTAACATGACCGTCACCGTCCGGGATGCCCTCGTACAACTCGACGATCGTCGGGTTAGAGCTACCAGGCCGCTCATCCCACCCGCTATTCTCCAGGAGGACCTCCCGTTGTACGTCGTTGAACTTCTCTCATCATGGGTGGATACTCATGCGGCGTATGATATGTAGGACCCTCAGTGCTGCGGAGACTGTTCTCGCCGGCCGCAAGCACACCGAAAATATCCTGCACTCGCGCGATGACCGTTTGGTCGTGGTCGTCGGGTAAGTCTAGCGATACGGCTCGTCCTTACTTTGACTAACAATCCCTGTGTACAGACCCTGCTCGGTGCACAACGTCGAGTCAGCACTCGAGTACGCGCGCAATCTCCGTGCCTACGCCGAGACCGCAAAGGAGGACCTCCATATAATCATGCGTGTTTATTTCGAGAAGCCGCGCACCACCGTCGGCTGGAAGGGCCTCATCAACGACCCCGAAATGAACGGCAGCTTCCAAATCAACAAGGGCCTCCGTCTCGCGCGCACGCTGCTCCTCGACATTGCGAAGATGGGCCTTCCCGCCGGTTGCGAGTTCCTGGACACCATTTCGCCGCAGTACACGGCGGACCTCGTGTCGTGGGGTGCTATCGGCGCCCGCACTACCGAGTCCCAGGTGCACCGTGAGCTGACCTCGGCGTTGTCCATGCCCACGGGCTTCAAGAACTCGACCGACGGTACGGTCGGTATCGCTATCGACGCATGCCGTGCCGCTAGCCAACCGCACGTCTTCCTGTCTGTCGGCAAGGGCGGTTTGAGCAGTATTGTCGAGACCGAGGTAAGCACAACGTTCGTGGTGCACATGGGAGGCGCTGACAATTGTCCCAGGGTAACCCCGATGTCCACGTTATCCTCCGCGGGGGAACGAGCGGACCCAATTATGCTGCGGAATTCGTCCGTGGGTGTGGAGAAAAGCTGTCGAAGGCTGGCTTCGCTCAGAAAATCATGGTATGTCAACAAATGTGACAGATTGTTCCTCGGAGGTACTGACTCATGTCCGGACAGATCGACTGCAGTCACGGCAACAGCTCGAAGCAGCACGCGAAGCAGATCGAAGTCGCGGAAAACATCGTATGTTGTTGCGCTCCCTCGCGGACAGAAGCATGGACGGAGAACTGATCGGATCTATTTAGGCCCAGCAGCTCGAGTCTGGGGACACTTCGTCCATGATCATGGGTGTCATGATCGAGTCGAACATAGTCGAGGGCCGTCAGGACATTCCTGTGTCTGGTCCCGCGGGGCTCAAGTACGGCCAGTCTGTGACGGGTGTGTAGTCATCCACAAGCCCGAGGCAATGTTGCTGACCGCGGCCGACAGACGCGTGCATTTCTTGGGAACAGACCGTGCCTGTTCTGGACAGGCTTCGCGAGGGCGTCCGCGGCCGGAGGGCCCTCGTCCAAAAGCGCGCGCGGGGCCACAGCGCAGAAGCCGTCAGCGCCAAGACGAACGGTGTAAATGGCGTCAACGGCACACCCGCATAGACAACTTCTTGTATCCCAATAGAAGTACTTGTATTACACCGCTCATGCTCTTGTATCCATACCACCGAACGCTGTCGGATTACTATTTTTCCCAAGCATTCCAGTGCGAAGTGGCCGATTCCCGAGCGTGCTTTCGAGGCGGGGGTTCGGGGAGAATTCATGTCCGCCGTCGCAAAGTAATTGCCGAGAGGAGGCGCGGACATAGCATGGGCGTCTAACGGCGTTGCGTTGCGGGGAGACAGAATCCCGCAGAGCTTGTCGCCGGACACCTTACGCTCCTCCCGCTCGCTGGCTTGGTATATCTCGTCGTCGTCGGCTCTGTCTCTCACCGCTAGCTCCCTCTTCTTGTCTGCAGAGTCTCTTGCCCGCGCGCGGAGTTGCTTAAAGAACCATGGGCTCGGACGGGATGCAGATCACCATACCCGGTATGTCTGCTAGTACTTCCCTTGCGGGCTCGTCTTACCGTCTTGCTCCCTACTTTTGCTCGAAATCTACGACGGCCGGTGTATAGACTTCAACGACGATGATGACACCTTCCGCGGCGGCCCGTTCTTTGGACGGGCGGCGGGGCAAACCAGCATGTGGGGCAACGCGGGCAGCACCTCTGGCCTCGAGTCCCCGACGATATCTACGCCCCAGGCGATGGGCGAACGAGCAGGCGGGTCATACTTCCACGCGCGCGGCGACTCAATCGCCTCGCAAGACTCAGGGCAGTCCGTGCCGTATGTCGGCGGCGCGGGGCGCAAGGCAGCCAAGGCGGCGCCATTTACGCACTCCACGCAGTCCTCGGTCGCGACCACAAGCAGCTCCCCATTCACGAAGAAGTCCTCCTTCGCATCCCTCCGGAATGCATTCAAGAAGAGCAATGAAGTCCCGCCTCCAATGCCCGCGTACCCCGCGCTGAACGTCGACCCATTCAACCGCTCCACCTCCTCGCTCGCGCAGGTGACACCCATCCCTACACGACCGACGACGAGCAATATCAGCCCACCCCAACTCAGGCCGGCTACCCCCGGTGGCGGGGAGGGTCGCGCGAAGACGCCAAAGTCGAAGGACTACGGGCGAGCCCAGCACGCGCACTCGGGTTCTCTGTTCTACAGCTCGGACAACGGCAGTGACCATGGCCACTATCCATTCTCTTCGTCGCCTCCACCGGTCCCGCCTATGCCGAATGCGTTCGCGGGACTCGCAGATGATGCAGGGTCGTTCTCGGATGGGGAGGACAGAGCCGCACCCGACCCTAAGACACCCTCGGACTATGCACTGCATGCGATATTCCTCCGCTTCGCCGCCGCCGCCGAGTCACATATCGACGAGTTTTTGCGGCTACCACTAGTACGCGCGTTATATATGATTGTGGAATCAGGCTGACCGTCTGCCTAGGACCGCGAGCCCCACCTCGAGGACTACATGGGCCTTGGGGTGGACGAGAAATTCGATGACATGCTGTCCTCGCTAGGCAAGATCGCTCAACGCCACGCCAAACCCGTCGTTGACTCTGTCATGCGCTGGCGGAAGAGTCAAAGTGACCCGGCCAGCCAGGATCTGCTCCGCCACCATCTCTCGCAGTCGCCGTCTGGATCCCGCGCACTCCGCATGCCTGACGTCCCGCAGGCGTTGAACGAGCGCAAGTGGCTCGCGTCAATCTACATCATGTCGCGCGCGCTCATCGCCGTGGCGCGTTCAATATCTAAGGACGGCCTACCCGAGGCGGTCGGCCATAGTTTGGAGGAGTTGACGTTTGAGCAGTTCAAGCGGCACGATGCGAAGCTTACGTTGCAGTCGGCGAACTACCGCTGTAATGCGGAGCTGCATGCGGCATTATTGGGGCACCTCGCCGATATTCGGTGCGTACTTCTCATGCAGAGGATCAGTGTTCGCGGGATTGACCTGTAGCAGATTTGAGAGTGTGACAGATAGGTTCCTCACGGAACTTGGGCCCATCGCCGCGGGACAAGTAGCCAAAGATGCGGACATGAGATTTGAGAATCTTGTGAAAGGCTTGAAACACATCCACATCAAGGTCGGTTCCTATATGTTTGTTTGGCATGAATGTTGCGCCAACTAAGTGACAGGTATGGCCTCCTGAACGATTCGAAGAGGGCGCCGAGTTCCTGGCTTCGCTATCGAAGGCGTTCGAGAATGCGCACGGAAATCGTCTCAAGACGATATTTGCTGAAACGCTGGTGCAGCTACTGCATCCCATCGGCAAGGTAGGAGGATAGCGTAAGTGGCAAGTGAATCCACTTCTTACGCATCTTTCAGACTGCGCAGGCGGAGGTGAACCATCCGGAATGGGCCAAAGCTATCGAGGTCATCTATCCTAAGGCGAGGGACATGACGGCGAAACCTCGATATTGGCAGGTTGCCTATCCCCTGGCGGTTACTGCGCTCTGCGTAGCACCACATGAATATTTCCTGCGCAACTGGTCAGCTTGCTTCGAAGCTGGACTCGGTAAGCTAAAGGTATGTGGCCCATTCGTGACCATTGCATGCAGACTCCAACACTCGTCTATAGGAAAAGGTTCACCGGATGACCGTGTTGAACGGCATGTTACGGCTCCTTTGGACTTACCTGTATCGCTGTCACGAACCGGTCTCCACTGCGTCCACGAAGCTCGACGGCGTTTTCAAGCACTTCTTCCCCGCAAACCGTCTTGTAGTTGTACCCCAGGAGGACCACCTCCAGCCGTTCATTTACATGGTCCACTTTGCTCTTTCGCGCCATTTCGACATAGGCAGCGAGCTCTGTCTTGATCTACTCCAGGAGCGCAACATCAACTCCCAATCCTCGCAAATCGCGCACGTTCTTGCCCCGGAGCGGATGACGATTGCCACACAGGCTATCCTGCTCTCTCTGAACTTGATCGAACGAGAAGAGCCTATGCCTTCATGGCCCTCGAGTACTGACTTCACGAGCATACCACCATGGGAGGACTACCCGTCGTCATCTGACACCCTTCCCGCATCCGTCTCCGCAAAGCCCAACTGGGTGGACTTCTTGGATCGCGCGACCTCCTGCCTCGCCCTCGTTGCTTCGGCGTGCTACCAGTCCGTCGGCAAGTGGTCCGTTCTGGACGAACAGTGGTCTACTTCTCGCCTTGGGCCTGCATACGAGGAGACGCACAACTATATCATCAAGCACCACCCCGAAGGCTCCGTGGCGTACTCTGACCAATACAGCCCGCAGATCAACGTGTTGCTGGTGATCTACCAGTCATGGCCGCGATTACTCCATTCTTCACTTTCGCTAGATGACGCCTTCGACATGCTCATCCGGGGCGTCATCCACATCGAGCCCGCGGTTGGGGAAGCGGCTACTGCTGCGCTTCAACGATTCATGGCGGACCCCGCTCATGGTCCTATCCTGCTCTCTCGGTTCTCCGCTTTTCTTTTTAGTACCTCCTCCATCGCGCTGGAAGGCTTCGGGATGCGTCTTCCTATCGAATGTGCGCGCCTCCTCAACCTGTGGATCAGCTTCGTCGACCGCTGGATTCACGAGACGCTGGAGAAACCACTACAGGAATGGACGATTGAGGAGACGGAGAACATCGTCGCGCGGGTGGAAGAGATCGAGACGGGCGCCCTCTTCTTGCTTGCTCACCGGAAAGCATCCGCGTTCACCGTTGGCGTGAAGTCGATCCGCCTCTTGAAGCTCCTCATGGAGCACATGTGCCCGGAACCCTCTACCCCAGCTTCGATCAACCCGCACGAGCTCTTTGCATTCGTCCACGGCTTGTTCGAGGACGGCTCCTCTGATGTCTTCTTCCGTGGTCTGGACGACATCTTGGAACCCGAACAACTTCCGCGATTGAACCAGTGGCGGCAATCTACTCACCCGGACAAGCTCGTTCGACTTGCAGATAGCGAGCACTCCATCGACCGGTTACTATGGCGGCATGTCTACTCACAGTTCGTCCAGACGTATATGGATCACTCCCCGTCTATCGGGACCACCCTTCGAGAGAAGCTGATGACTGCCGCCGCTCGCGGCACGCACACCATGCATCAGCTTTCGGGGGTGAACTCGCGACTTCCGACGAACGTTCCCCAACGCACGGGATCCGGGGACCGCGATGGCGCTCGTCTGGTCGTGGAGAACAGAGACGGGATCAGCCAGTGGCATTTGTGGATCAAGCTCATCTGTTCTACTGCACTCGTCTCGGATACCCGAGCAACACCGGGCGGGATGCGGGATCACTCTCGTGCGCGGTCAGATACTGAATTCGGCACCGACCAGATGCAGACTACGCACGATCTCTTCTGGGCGTTGAGCCGCTTCCTCGACTCGGACTTCACTGTCTTCCGTGATCTGGCTGTATCTTGCATCAGCTCTTTCCCAGCTAACGGCTACTCACATCTATTGGAGGATCTGAGCAAGCTTCAGTCCCGTCAACATTATGATGATCCAAGGGCGAAGGCAGTCACCGCGACGCCTACGATCGGGCGAGCCCGTCGACTGGAACGCTTCCACACTGCGGTTGCCCGCATCTACTTCCTGACCGCGCACTCGCTGCAAGATCAACGGTCCACAGGCCGGCAGGCGGCACTCACATACGTCCTGAAGTATCTCCGGAATATGCAGACATTCCTCATCTCCCCCGACAATAGAGATCGGTTCTCGATGCAGCGGCTCCGACGGTACTTCTGCGGCACTATCGAGCGGCTCTTCGACGCTTTGGCGACGTTGAAGGACTCCGACCGCTTCATCCCGCACAACCTGCACCTGGCGCTGTACACGATGTGCGAGGACTGGTGCCAGCTCGGGAAGCAGTCCGAAGACGTGAAGAAGCGCTTGGTGTACATGCAGACCATGGCGGCGAAGTCGTACAGTGACCCTGCGAGTCAGGCGGAGATCATCCAGGTCTTCCAGACGGAGACGCGGGCACTGTCGCATGCGGCAATCGGTGCTATGGCTTCTATTTGCGTAAGTCCGGTACTGCGTGGTCTGGGTAGTAACACTGACCGTATTCCGTAGCAAAAGGCCTTCTTCCCTCCGGACGTCGGGTCGAACTCCCCAACAGACCGGCAAGGCCTGGACTCCCTGCGGCCTCTACAGGTCGGCTCCACTTTCGACCGGCTGACTGCGATCTTGGCTTCATTCCATGAACCCGTACAGGTCGCCGGGAAGTGAGTGTATGCCATTCTTGTATATGAAGGATAGAAGGCTGACCGTGAATCTCAGGAAAGCGTTGCGTTCCCTGCTGTGCTACAGCCGTTGCAGTCCAGGCTTCCTAGACGAATGCCTGCGTCGAGCCTTCGTGACCTCCCGGGAGCTCGACACCAGCAACGCGCGCTTCTTCGAAGTCGTCGCTGACGCGCTTACTAGTGGCGCCGCCACTGCGTTTAGCTTCGCCCAGATCGTATGCCTCGGTCTGTCTAACCTCTGCCATCCTCTCCTCGAAATACGCCGTCAGGCCTTCAACATGCTCGAGATGGTTCACGAGCAGTCCATGGGGATCATCTCGCTGTCTCAGTATGAAGCTGCCGTTGGAAGCTCAGCGCCGAGCACGTACCTCCACGCCCACCGACTCATCTCGGACGTCCTCGCGGGCGAGCACCCTGACCAGGCCATCAAGGTTCTGGCGCAGCTCGCGGATTGGCTCCCCAGGGTCTTCGACAATCGCTCGGAGCGCGGTGTACTACTGCTTCTGCAGAGTCTGGAGTACTGGGTGCCTAGCATCGACCTCATGAATGACGACAGGTCGGGGCTCTCAAGCGAAGGCCGCCTCACAATCTACCACCTAATGGCGCTCACATTGCGGTATGCGGAGTCGTATGCCGAGCAGGTCCTAGTTCTGTGGACTCGACTTGTGGACACACCCAACCAGTCCAACGGTCATGCTGTCATTCGCTTCCTGTTGGAACAGTCGCACAAGGTCGGCAGCACCATCTTCATCAACTGCGCTGCCAAAATTGTCGCATGTCTATCCCAAAGCGCCATTGGTCGTCAGATGGTCGAGGAACTTTGCAGCGTGGTGGAGCCCGCGCGGATGTTACCCAGCATCGAGCACAAGTTGGCACCTCCGAACCATGAGGACCTCGAGCTATGGTCTGATCTGGACATTCTCTTCTCGGGAGAGCCGCGTCTGTCCCTCGGCGTCGCCCAGTATGCGCTTCTTTTCCTTTCGGAGACGGCCCTAGAACGCTATTGGGAATTCCAGGACCAGCTTCCGGTCCTGTTCCACGCGCTCTTCATGCATCTGGACCACCGCCACCCGTTCGTCCAGCAGCGTTCGCGGCATATGCTCTTTCAGCTTCTACGCTCATGTCTCACAGGCTATGACGAATTACCCGACCGGTCGCTATATCGATCTCGTCCGGAGCTGAAAGCGGTGATTCAGGATCTGGAGAAGGAAATAGGCACGCGCACGTGGAAGGAAGACGAGAATTCTACGGACGTCGAGGGGAAGATGAGGTGGTTCGGCAACGCAGTGCTCAACCTCGTGGAGCCGCTGCACCCCGCACTGTCGGAGCAGTGGGGTACGCTCGCCTTGAACTGGGGGACCGCTTGTTCTATCCGCCCGGTTGCGTTCCGCTCTCTCCAGCTGTACCGTGCCTTGACGCCTCAGATTGGGCCCACACACGTCGGGATGCTCCTAGGCCGACTTGCGAACACCATCGCCGACGAGGACCTCGCCATCCAGAGCTTCAACGTCGAGATCCTCTGCACCTTGACCGCACTCGCGTCTTCAAGCGATCTCGAGGCGATCCAGCTCCCGCAGCTGTTCTGGTGTTCTGTCGCGTGTCTATCGACAACCGTCGAGACGGAGTACCTTCATACGTTGCAGCTGCTTGACGCCGTGCTCACTCGGATCGACCTCGACGACCCCAACACTGCCGACCTCCTCTTCCAGTATGAGCCAACCAACTGGACCGGCTCGGCCACCCTGCAATCCAGTCTGCTAACCGGGTTGCGCTCATCGGTCACCTCGGGACTTACGCTCAAGCTGTTGGAACGCCTTGCGAAGGTCGATGACCCTAGGCTGATTGACGCGTCCGGGGGTCGTGTTCGGGACCTCTACACGTTGTCGTTGCCGTGGTGTCTACATGCCATGAGCGAAGACAGCAAGGACGAGTCCCTGCAGGAGTTCGCGTTGAACATCAGCCGTCTGGCCGAGGAGGAAGAACGCCCGAGCATCCAACGCATCATGACGTCCTTCGCTAAGGCGCGATTCCGCACGCGCGACGACTTCTTGCGGCAGTCCGTCGCGAGCCTGCGCGAGCATTACGGCGCCGAGCGCTGGACGGAGGTCATCACGCTCCTCATGGGCCTCGTGCTGAACAACACGCGCTGGCTGCAGGTGCACACGATGCAGATCCTCAAGGTGCTCTTCCAGCAGCGCGAGACGAAGAGCCAAGTCGACCTCCTCGGCTCGGAGCTGCTCATGCCCCTCCTGCGCCTGCTCGAGACTGACCTCGCCGCGCAGGCGCTGGACGTGCTCGACGAGCCGATGCAGATATCGGGCGGGCCCGCTGCCAAGCATGTGCTGCGTATGAGCCTCCACCATCACCTGCGCGCGAACGTACGCGACGTCGAGTCCGTTGCGGACGTGTTCGGTATCGCGCAGGAGTCCGGCTGGTGTTCCCCCAGGGCCGCGGCGCACCGCGAGACGTGTCGCGCGAACGTCGCGGCGGTGTTCGACCTCGGCAAGGGCACGTTGCGCCCGTCACGCATCGACTTCCAGCCGGACGACGAGCTCGCGGCGCTTGCGCTCGGGCGCGTTGGGCGCCGCCACCATCATCATCGCGACCGTGACGAGGACAGGGATACGGAGGGGGATGACCTAGGCGACATGGTGCAGAATTTGCACGAGCTGAGCAGCTTCTTCCAGGAGGAGCCGCTCGTGGACGTCGTGACCCCAGGCGGCGGCACCCCCCAGTCCAACGCCGGTGTGGGCATGGTGCCTCAGCGCCAACTGGAGGCGCGGGTAGCCGCGATCCTCGCGAAATCGGCCGAGGGTGCGGAACGAGACGTTCCGCCAACGCCATTCGTCGACATCTTCAACGTGAATGGCAGCAACCATAGCAACGGCCACGGCCACGCCGCAAACGTGCTCTCACCGACGTACGAGGAAGACTCCGAGGACGAGTCTGACTCGGACACGGAGTCGGACCTGTTCGAGTACGACTCGCCGAGCTTCGCGGGGTTCGTGAACCCCGCAGCCAGCCTCGCGTATAGCTCGCATTGAACCTCATTCTCGTGCATCATATTCTTATTCGGGGTTCCGCCGCGCCGCGGTAGACTGTGGTATTGTACGGGATACGTATAGTTGATTCTCTCCTAAGCTCCCCTCCCTCGCTAGACTATGCTCTCGCACCGACTGCTCTCCTGCTCCGTTTGCTATCTACCTACCAGTCACTCTCTCTCCCTTTCTTCCCACACATCTCTCGTTACTCGACTTGACAATAGTACTGTAAATTATAGGTCGCTCTCTCTCGTCATCTACATCACCGCCGCCTTGTAGTAGTATCTTATCTCGGAAATGATCCCCATAGATTCTCTTCCACTATCCTTACGTCGCGCAATGCATACGAACACATCTATATGTCCTGGTGTGATCAACCCACAGCCCACTTGGATGACGAGATCGACCATGCGAACAACCAGTTCCCCGGAGTTGGTGTGGATGTAAAGGCAGGTACTTGGTCGCGCGTAGAATAGGGTTTGGGCGTGAATGAGGTTGCAGGAGTGATTCGCGAGCCTCCGTAAGATCGAAGCGGCAGAGGCGGGCCCGAGGACGTATTCTGACGTGGTGATCGAGCAGCCGGCTCCAATACCTTCCTGCCTGAATCTGGGTGGGGTGGTCCGAAAGGCCTAGGAGCAACGGCACGCGCTGGCGCTGGCCGTGGAACCGGCGTGAAGGGTCTCGGGGCGGCCGCAATCGCAGCATTCCCATGTCCGGGAGCTTCAGGCAAGGTGGCTTCACCGGTGGGCAAGTATGCTTGGCCTCCCGACAGCGCGAGGGCGTTGATCCACACATATGCGCCGCCCTGTGCGCCGTTCGACCAGCGCTTTGCCAGCTTCCCGAGGAGGGTGTTCTTCCCAGGCCCTTGGAGGAAGTCTCGCTTGGACACGATGACCATGCCACGCTTGCAGCGCGTGAGCATGACGTTGGTACGGTTGTACGAGCGCAGGAAGCCCGGTGCCCCAGTACGCACGGTCGAGACGACGACAAAGTCGGCATCATGCCCTACGGTGCGCAATGCAGTCCTGGTGAGGAGCACTCCAACGCGCTGAGAGGATGTGGACGCACCTTGGAAGCTATCCACGTTGAACACTCTATCACATGGCAAGTTTGCGCTCTTGAGCTGTCTGGTGATCTCAGCACGTTGGGCGTCGTAAGGCGTGATGATGCACAGGTCTTCGGCTTTGTAGTAGTTCTTGACGGTGTTCACGACCGCGCGCGCCTCCTCTGTGTTCTGCAGAACCATAGCTTAGCTCTGCATTTCCACCGAAAGCCCGGCACGCGGACGTACCTTCCAGCTCGAGCCGACCAGTTCTTCCCGGCCCTTCCACACGTCAACGAAGCGAACGGCGCTCCGGTCCGTGATGTTGTGCACAGACTTCAACTTGTTCTCGTATACCTCTTCCGAGATGAAGTCTCCCAAAGGTGTCGGCATGCGGTACTGGGTATCAAGAAAGTATGTAGAGTCCTTGAACTGCTCGAAGTCATAGATCGTCTTCATCTCCGGCGCGGTTTCCTTCCCGTAAGGAGGCACTGACCAGCAATGGCGCGTGAGTACTCCGCGCAATTGGCGACGTTCATAGTACTCACATTGTTTGGGGTCCCCGAACATGCAAACCTTTTGCAGCTTCCGGAACTTGTGGAAGAGATGCTGCGGTAGAGATCGTCGCACATTATAAGCATTAGTAGTAGGGTATATGCGCGGGGGCCATGCTCACCATGAATTCAAACGTATCGATCTGTGACGCCTCGTCCACGACGAGTCGCTCGACAGGGATGAGGTGGAAGATCCCGCACTGGTCGATCGCAGGGTTGGACAGCATGGAGACAGTGCACAGCACGATAGTCGACGTCCCCATCGTGCGCACCACATCCGTTCCCTGAGCAAACAACTCGTCTGAGCGAATGAAATGCCGTTTGAGCTTCTTGTACAAGTCCTCATGCCTTTAGTAGTAACACTGATCAATAATTCGATATCGTCATGGAGCGAGCAAATGGCCGCACCATTCGAAATGAAACTCCTTCGATACGAGTAATTTGAAGTCGATCTGCTGTTCGTGAAGCTTCTCAGCAATGTTCTGCACGCCGACGTTCGATTGCGCAATCACCCAAACCGGGCGCCGCTCAACCTCCCACAGATGGAGAGCAGCTGCGATAGTGCTCGTTTTCCCAGTACCAGGGGGACCTGAAGAGCGCATCAAAAACGGCAACGCGAACATAAATCTCATGCCACTTACCGTGGACGATCACGAGCGGTTCTGTTTCCGCCTGCATCGCGCCAACGACCTGCTCTTGGGACCTATTCAGCTTGAAGGTTTTCGGGAGTGGTGGAATGGTCGTCGGTCCATGGCGCGGCGATTTCTCAGTCGCGAACCATAGCATGCGAATGTAGGGCGACTCGACAAGGGACGGCAAAAACCCCTGGAGGAGGCGGAGGATAAAATCGTCGCGAGCAAGCTCCGAGCTTGTGAGTTCCTCGCGCCCTTCCACACAGACGCCCTTGATGTTCCCGCGGAAGTTCCCCCCGGCTATCTTCACTGTAGTCTTCTTGCCGTCGGCGCGCACGGCGTTACCGACGATGCTGTGTCCCTGCTCGGTCTCGATGATGATGGAGGTCTGTATGAAAGTTCGTGAGAAGATAGCGGGAAGAATACGAGCATATACACGGGACGTTACCTGGTTGCTACGGCGGACGCGGGTATTGTATCTGGAATTCTCGAGGACAATGCGGCCGTCTGCGCCGGTCTTGTAGCTCTTGATTTCGCCCTTTGCTTTTGAAGAACGTCCCCCTTCCAGGAGCTCGACATTGAGGAGAAGCCGCGACAGACACGCGAGGTGTGGATCCGGGAGGTTGCGCGTGTTGACTTTCCTTGCAGATTGCACCATCTTGAGCGCATCTGTCGCCAGGCTGCACAGACAACTGGGCGTCAGCTGTGTCGAAAAAGGTGTCGAAGAAGGAATGCACGTACACAGCGGACAGCCACGCGCGGAGACACACATCCTCGACACTAGTTCCGTACGCCAGTGCGTGGATTTTGCGTGTGTTGACGTGGCCTTGTATGCGTTTCGATGCGAAGTCAGCCGCGGTTGTGGATTTCTTGGACAGGGTCGACAACTCAACGCCCTCGACATGGAACCTGCACGGTTGATGAAGGTGTAGAGCCAGCCGCGCCATGCCGAATCCGACAAGGACGCAGAGTGAGCCGTCGAGAACGCGTGCGAGGTCGTTCTTCCCGTGCAAGAGGTTCTCCTCCGTGTAAGCGAAGCCGGCGTAGAAGACGTCCGTAATGGTGGCGAAGGCGATACCGTTGACTACGCCGTGTTCTTTATATGGCAGCTGCATAGACACCCCACATACTGGTACGGCCTCGTCTGAAAGGTGTTCCGTAAGGAGGCCCCATTGTCTCGTCGTGATGCGGTGCAAACGAATGCGGCGTTCGTAGTTGGGATACGGGAGGATGTCCTGGTACAAGTTGCCTGTCTGCATGAGCGTCGAGACGATGGCGGATGAAGAAGAGGGTGGGGTGCTTACGGTGTATTTTATATAGGTTGCAAACGGTGCAGGCACACATGAGGCCCGGGCGCGGTTATATGAACGCCTTCGATGTCTGCCGTATCGGGGACAAGTTGCTACGGTAATGACCCGTCGGGCCACTGAGCCGCGTCCGCCCCTACATGTATCTTGCCTCCACATTGCACTTTCCTCGTGTTGGGTTCGACGGCAGGATTGTGGTATACAACCGATAGAAATACCGCATTACCGATGACTTTGTGTCTGTGTCTACGCAACGCGGCATGTCTTTCCGCATGCCCTGTTGAATGGCTGCTCAGATTTGTGGTGGTCGCCCACTGGCCGGGAGATGCTTTGCCACGACTCGACTAGGTATATCCTCTCATGGTTCGCCTGTGGGATCGATGGTAATGAACAGCGGTTGAATAGAATTCTGGGGTTGATCAGAGAATTTGTTTCGCCCGCTGCCACGGCTGCTGTGGGCCTGACTAGAGCGTTACGGTGAGACGCCGCTTGCTTCGCTCCCTGTGGGCCGAATACTGTGAGCACACTCCGTACTACATGCCAGCCTGCCAGTCCCTACCGTAGCACAAACATAGCCTCAGCTTATGCACGAGAGGAAGGCTCATGCATCATTAATGGTCTTTACGTGCGCGTACCGTACATACTACCCCGATACTTTTGTGGGTTCCACGCTATGAGATCCTGTTCTGCTTGAAAACCTCCTGGTGAACAGAAAAATTAGCTGAAGCTGGCGATCGATGACCCAGGAGTATGTGCACAAGGTGCTGCGCAGCCAAACTTGTAAAGAGAAAGAGAGCTACGAGTCCCGGTGTGCACGAGGTAGAGAAGGGGAGAGAAGCTTGGAGGCGCCCGTGCCGTACCCGCTTATACAGGCGCCCACAATGACATAAGTATTCAGCGGATAGTAGCGCCCATAGAACAGCGTCCAACTTGGCCCAGGCTCTGCTAGCCATGTTGTCAGTAGCGTGAATGAGACACCCTTGGACACATGACATGCCTATGGTTGTGTGTAGGGTGGTCATGCACTAGTACTTTCACCATGTGTACACTTCCCGCGAGCGTGCTGAGGAAAGGCATGCATATATACGGGCAATCGCGTACTGTATTACATTATGTCTTGGAGTTACGTCGAGCAGCTGACCACACGGCATGGGTGAACACACGCCGGAGCGTGCATGCCCGCTAGAATTACAGAAGTAGTAGTAGCTTCCTGCACGCTGCGAGGGCGAAGGGGTGGGTGGCGGGGGAATGGGAAAGCAGAATCGAGGGGCGCGGATACAGCCGAAATCGAAGTCGACATGCAGTTATTGGATGACGGAGCGCAGGTTCCATGCTTCTCTCTGCTCCCGAGCATGCACTCTCACTCCCTACCCCAACATGCGCCGCGGCCTGAGGCCTGCGGACGGTGTGCATAGGGAGAACAGGGGTCAGGTGAGAAAGAGGGGAACACGGGGGCAGAAGAAGACGAAAGATACGCGCGATCTTACTCATGCATCCATACGCGCCCCCTGCACACGATCCGGGTGCAAGTAGTGTATATGCTCCAGTACAGCAGGTAGATAGACGACAGAGGTGACAGTGGCGATCGTGACATGTTGATGGGGGGACCGGGGCGTGATACAATGAATAGGATACGGGACGTGGCAGGCAGGTTCCGGTGCATTTGGAGACGTGACGGGAGGGAGAACGCGTGAACGGGAGCGGATGTGGAAGCCGAGGAGCGGTGGGGGAGAGGGGTGCACGTCAGGTGCTCCGGTCAGCGGGCGGCGTGGAGCGGCGGGTGGGGCGCAGTTGCTATGGCACGCGCACGCAAGCAAGAAAGGCGAGGGTTGGGGCGGGGATGCGCGCGGCGTAGGCCTTCGTGTGCGAGGCACGCTCAAGCCTCCTCAGCGGCCTCCGCATCCGCGATGGGATCGTCCTCGGGAAGCTCGTCCTCGGCGGGCTTGGACTCCGCGAGTGAGCTCTCCTTGGCGGGGTTCTGCGTCATGTTCGAGTTCGTCGGCGACACCGAGAGAGCCTGGTGCACCGGGGGTGAGGTGGCGTGGGGGATGCTATAAGGCGCGGCGCGATTATCAGTATCCGGATGTACCTAACAGCTGTCGCCGGTACGCACTTCTCGGGACTGGGGATGGCGGTACCGACGGTGTTCTGCGGCGCCTTTCCAGCCTTGCTCAGGGCATAGTCCCCAGAGTCAAAGTACTTCCGATCCTGCGTGCGCGCGAGCCTAGTCAGATACGCGCGATGAGGCAGAACGGGGGCAGCGGAGGCGCACCTTCTGCATCTTCGTGAGCACATTCTTGTGCGTCGGGAGCTTGCCATAGAGGCGGAAGAGCTTCTGCTCCTCCTCCGTAAGTTTCTGCAGGGTCGCGAGCGTGAGCGGGGCGGTTACAGCTGCGCATCCGCGCGGGGCGTGAGGATATTGAACGCACACTGAGGTCGACCTTGTTGCGCTTGGCGGGCAGCATGGTGGATGGAGGGCGATGTGCGAGCAGGGGAAGGGGACGGGAGGCTCTGTCGAGCGGGATGGGCGACGGGCAGAAGCCTTGGGCTTGAAGAAGCAGCGGCGATTTCAGATTCCAGGCAGAGATGGCAAATGGTAGTCAGTTGCTGAGCGTCCTCCTCGACACTCCCGCCCATCCTGTATCCCTTACCTTTCGCGCTCCGCTCAGCTCAGCCACGCCGGAGTGCGAGCGGACTCCGAAATGTACCGAGTGTGACGTAATCTCCGAGCGCTTGTCGATCGCTGTCTCGGTCGTCGTCGTCGCAAGGTTCGTTCTGGGCGCGCAGAGTTCACGTCCAGTCTCGATGCAGCCGCGCCGTATATATACGCCTCCTCGACATCCTGGCAGTCCATGGGAAACAACGTGCGCTCGATCCGGTGAAGCTTCCCCACTTATTCAGCCCAGAGCATCGCGTCCGACTCCCCGCCCTCTTCGTCCCATTCCCTATCAGACCCTAGCGTTCCAAGCGCCCCTACCCCCAGGCAGCCGGTCAACCCCTTCATGAGCCCCCCCCTGCCTAGGCCTTATCGTCCCCGGCGCGTGCCCTGCAATGAGGCCGGCCTCGTTCCGCCCATGTGCCCCTCCATCGATAGCCCACCGCGCCGCGGGAGGAGATGCCGCCCCAGGCGAGCACGTCGCCCCCTGGCTCGCGGCGTGCAGGCTGACGCGGCTCGCTCGGCCAGGATCAGGAGGAGGCGAAGCAGAAGAGAAGGCACTCGCAAGCTCGGAAGAGCCTTCGCTGTCGTCAGGTGATCGCCGTCCAGGTGCGTCGGAGGACACGGCGGCGCACGGCGTGGTCAATGCGAAGGGCGCTAGGAATGCCATGGAACCGCGCGTGCCGTACGCAGGATCGTCGCCCGCGCGTAGAGGAAGGTGCGCTGTCGACGTAGCCTGAGCGCCACCGGTGAGTTCCAGCAGACCAGCATTAGGTTCAAAGTCAAGTGCGTCGACGTCGGCAAAGGAAAGCTCGAGTCCCAAGGAGTCGAACAGCGGCCCTGAAGTGTCCACAAGCATAAGTTCGATAACTTGTTCAGGCACGGCGGGGGCTTGGCTGCAGAGATCGTCGGGTCGCCTTTCAGCATCCGCGGAAGAGTCTAGGCAGTCGTCGTCATCGTGAGCCAGAAATATGTTCGGGCTTCCAGCGCGCAGACCGGGACGAAGATCAGAGTGCGAGAGACCAGCGCCTGACGACTGGGAACATCCTAACGAATGCTCCTCCCACTCAAAAGCCTCGTCCTGTAAAATGGTCGGCGATCATCAAGGGTGATTGCAAGGTACGAAAAACCACAAACATCCAAAGTCGACTGTGAACTCGTCCAGAGATCGTCGAAGTCGTCCATAGTGGCGTCCGGCGTACAATCCATGTCGTCGGCAGACCATAGGTCGGCCTCACCATCGAAACCGCCGTCGTCGCTGAAGAACATATCATCGCCAAGCTCAAGTTCCTGGCTCCCACTCATAGTCTCCGCATCCTCGTCGAAACATAGCTCGTCTCGGCCCCGAGGGGCAACCACATCTAGATCTAGGTCCAAGTCGAGGTCCAAGTCGAGAGCCAGGCCAGGCCAGGATACAGACCGCGCATCGCTTGCGTCGTCTCCGCGGAACATCACCGGAGGCGAGTCGGAGCGGGTCTCCGACAATGTAAAGTCGTCGTCGACATCTTTTGTAGAGCCTCCGCTTACTGCCGAAGAGGATACGCTCTACTCGCGATGCGAACGGAAAGCAGGCGCAGGCAAAGGGAAGTTTTAGCGCAGTACTGGTCGAAGCGGAAGGTTTTGAGGTTTAAAAAATATAAGATACCTTGTAGCGCATTGGTCTTCGACCGGACTTGAATAACCGCTCCATCGAGTGGCACAATATCTTGAAATTATCCGGGATCGAGGGTAGCTCACCTTCGCCGTTAGGAGGAGGGACATCGTCCACCGTTGTTTGACTGCTCTGCAAGAGCTCTTGCAGAGCGCTCAATGACGTAGAAGATGCAGCGGCACGTTTGCTATGCATCGTCTGAGGCGCAGCCATCTCAGTTTAGTTGGGAGCGACACAGTGGTGCAAAGAGATCGTACCTTGAGCAGCCGACGCGACTGTTTGCGGAACTGCGCGTGAGGGGACCGGGCTATGATATCTGCCAAAGCGCGGGCGAGTTTGAGAGAAGTAGCGACCTCCGCATCATACCTCTGCTCCCCGAAATAGCGACGACAATCGTTCTGTTAGTCAGATGCTGCCGGAGGTTGGGTATATGCGGCGCACCTCGCGCCACGGTCCGAATATCAGCGGGTAGCGCCTGCTGACCGCTCAAATTCAGGATTATCGGAGTCAACGGAAGGGCGCGTACCTTACGAAGAGAGTAGCCAACCTGTCCACCGTGCGGTCGAGCGCGGCGACTAGGGGAAGGAATGCATGCGGCGAAAAGGGGTCCGCAGTGGTGTTGGGGTCGGCATCTACATTACGCCGCGCGTAGAGGCTGAGCGGGTGGCGGTGGACTGACGCTGAAAGGCGGAGAGTACGAACGGGTGCGCACGGTGTTAGGGCTCTGCTGCTGCGGTCCCGCCAGGGGTTGCGTCTTGAAAACATAAAAAATCTCGATCGCAGACAACCGAACGGCATCGGCCGAGCGAGAGGGCAGAATGGGCCGCGTCGGGCTGAGCGTCACTGAGACGGCACGCGTTGAGAGCCTGTGGCATACAAAACGGAGAGCTGGCCAATAGGCTCACGCACGCTTGGCAACGCCGTCGGATTCATCGACAAATATCTTGGACGCGGGTCGTACACCGAGCTGCTCGCCGTTCTGCCCGAACGGATGTTGTGAATTTGCACCGCATGACATGAATGAGGGAGTAACACAGGATCGGAACGCGGAAGAAAGACGCGGTACGCACCACATGAAAGTAATGCAGTAGGTGCTTCGCTATCGCCGAGCATTGGACTCTATGGGCATCCATTTTGACGCGGTTTACCATGCCCGTGAGGGTGACGACCAGGTCCGATTCGAGGGTTACGTCCAGGTTGTCCGGAAGACGGCCCTTGATTGTATGCGCGTCGCTTGAGGGCGAACCGGCGACGAGGACGTGTCGTGCGCGCAGGACGAGCAGCACACCGTCTGCGCCGTCGCGCACTTCCGATGTCGAGGCAAAGGAGGGCATGGACGACGACGAAGATGCGTCGATGCTGGCCAGGCCGCGAGGACGCGGGGACGCGATCCGGGGTAGAAATGGTAAATATAGGTTGTCGGCCAGAAGGGAGGCGATAACATCTTATCATTGCCGGATATGGGTGGGTGGCGGTGACCCAAGCAGATACACACAATCACTGCCCCTCGGCGGAATCGACGGAGAGCAGCTCTCTCAGCAAACCACCTTGTCTTCTTTCTCTCTCCACGTCTGCCGACCGACCCACGCACCCCGCCACCGCGGGCGACGACCACACAGACCGCCATGGTGAGCACCCCATCTCTGCCATCGCCCCGCCGTCGCCTCCCGCTTACGCGCGCGTATCACCCGCTCGCAGGCGCACGAGCTGGACCAGAAGATCCAGGACGTCTACAAGCGCATCGAGACCGAGCGCAAGTTCCTCGAGGCATCCAAGCTCATTCGCCAGGCGACCAGCAATCCCGATGTCCTGCGTAAGAACGACGCCAAGATCCGCGAGGCGGAGCGTTCGCTCTCCTACTTCGAGGACACCCTCCGCGAGCTGCACTCTCGCAAGATGATGCAGCAGCGCGACGATCATTCCCGATCAAGTAGCACTAGCTCGTCGCAACCCGGCCTCCCTCAGTCACCACGAATGCCCCGTCCTGGCGAAGTCAATCGCTATTCCGGCGGCTCCTCGTCCGCCTCAGGATACGCGAGGAACGGTCCCCGTTCTCCCGAGCTACATGCCTCCGGGGGTCCCCCCGTGGACGACGGTTATGGCACGCCAAAACCTAAGACGTACACCAACCTAGACCTGATCAAGGCCGACACGCCGCACACCACCGCCAAGATCTCGCGCATGCTCCATCAGCTCGAGTACAAGCTCCAGGTCGAGATGCAGTACAAACGAGGCATCGACAAGATGGCCAAACTCTACCAGGCAGACGGTGATAAGAAGTCTAGAGCGGACGCAGAGAGCAAGCGCATTGAGAGTGAGCGCAAGATCCAACTGCTTCAGTCCGCCCTGAAGCGGTACAAAACACTGCATATCCTTGATGATGTCGAGGAGGAGGAGGAACCAGGTGAGTAATGTATCAAGTTACAGGTATTGGCCGAGCTCAGCAAGCCGCGTTGAACAGCCTCAGGTCCTGGTCCCGGCCCCGCAGGCCCCGGAGTGGGCGGCGAGCGCAAGGATAACCTTCGGTCAAAACCGTTGTCTGGGAAGCTGCTGATTACCCTCAAAGGAGCGCGCGAGCTGGACCACGCGCCCATTGTGTCGACATTCAGGTCGCGTTCGGCTTCCAAGCAAATTGAGACTTACGTGTCGTTCCGAATCGAGGGCACGCAGCGCGCGCGCTCCCACCCGACCAAGACCGACCGTTGGATGGAGGACTTCGAGATCACCATCGATAAAGCCAACGAGGTCGAAATCGCCGTCTACGACAAGCAGGCCAGCGAGCAGCACCCAACGCTCATCGGTCTACTATGGATCAAAATCAACGATCTCGTGGAGGCGCAGAGGCGGCAGAAGGTCCTGATTGAGAGCGGGCAGGGTGGATGGGTCACCGCCGGCGCGATGAACGGCGACGCTGCCGGGTTCTCGGGGCAGTCCACCAGCATGAGTGACATGAACTCTCCCATCCAGTTCAACAACACGCCCGTCCCCGTGGCCGGCGCTGTCCCTGGGATGCCCGGAGGTGTCAGTGCTGACGGGATTGATGCATGGTTTGCCGTAGAGCCTGCCGGTGCTGTCGCGTTGCGGTTGAACTTCAGTAAGTGGCCTTTTGACAGGTATATTATATTACGACTTCAACGTCATCGCAGTCAAGGAGAACGTCCGCAAGCGGCCGCTCGATGCTCCGGGCGGTCTCGGACGTCAGGGTGCAGTCCGCAAGCGCAAGGACGAGGTGCACGAGATGAACGGACACAAGTTCATCCAGCGGCAGTTCTACCAGATTATCCTCTGCGCTTTCTGCAACGAGTTCTTGCTCAACGCCGTCGGGTATCAATGCGAGGATTGCCGGTACACCTGTCACAAGAAGTGCTACGAGAAGGTCGTCACCAAGTGTATATCAAAGTCGAATACAGGGGTAAGTGGCTCCGTCCATCCGAAGTCTAATACACAGTTAATGCCCCGCGCCGCATATATTACAGGAGGACGAAGAGAAGATCAATCACCGCATCCCCCACCGCTTCGAGCCCATCAACAACATCGGCGCAAACTGGTGCTGCCACTGCGGCTATATGCTCCCCCTCGGTCGCAAGAACGCTCGACGATGCACGGAGTGCGGCATCACCTGCCACGCCAACTGTGCGCATTTGGTGCCCGACTTCTGTGGTATGTCGATGGAGACCGCCAACCAACTGCTCCGCGACATGCGCGCCATCAAGGAGCAGCAGCGCCGCCCTACCCAATCGCGCGTCTCACCACAGCAGGCGCATCCAGCGCTGCAGCTTTCGCCTGCCGAGTCGCAGACTCCCATCGACCAGATGGAGCGCATGCGCCTCGGTGAAGTCCCTCCCCAGCAAGCACCGGGATACGGCCACCGCACTGGCAGCCCTGTGTTCGACACGGTGCAACCGGACCCGCGCTTGGGCGGTCAACCAGTCCCTCCACCTGGGTTCCCTCAACAGCCTGCAGGGCGGCCGGCGCCGCCTGGACGACCTGGAGTCGCGCCACCCTTCCCCTCAGAGCCCCAGCAGGCGTACCCCGGCCATCCAGTGTCTGGCTACGAGATACCGCCCCCTCCGGACGCTTATCAGGTACACCGTTTTTCTTGTATGTGACCTATACGTTCCCTTATGCGTTCTTCGTATCAGGCCGTTCCTCCTGTTCCGCAGAAGCAGCCTGCGTTGCCCGTCAACCCCGCCCAGAGCATGGCTCCTCGCATGACCCCTGCCGACCGGCAAGCGTCGCTCCCTCCGGTCCCTGCGGTGGATGCGCAGCAACAGCAGATACGCCAAGCGGCGGCGCGGAAGCGGAAAGTTGGGCTCGACGACTTCAACTTCCTCGCTGTGCTCGGTAAGGGTAACTTCGGTAAGGTCATGCTTGCCGAGGAGAAGAAGACGAACAGCCTGTATGCTATCAAGGTCTTGAAGAAGGAGTTCATTATCGATAACGACGAAGTCGAGAGGTACGTTTCCCGTGGCCTAACATATGCTACTTGTATTAGATACTGAACGCCGTCGAACAGCACACGCTCAGAAAAGCGGGTCTTCTTGGCTGCTGCCCGCGAGCGGCACCCGTTCCTGCTCGGGCTGCACTCATGTTTCCAAACGGAGACCCGTGTCTACTTCGTCATGGAGTACGTCAGCGGTGGTGATCTCATGCTGCATATCCAGCGGAAGCAGTTCTCCTTGCGGCAGGCCAAGTTCTACGCATCGGAGGTTTTGCTCGCTTTGGAATACTTCCACGCCAACGGCATTATCTACCGGTAAGACCGGGTACCCTTATCAGAAGGTGTAATACTAATACGTCAATCTGCACAGCGATCTGAAGCTCGATAACATCCTCCTGACGTTGGACGGTCACATCAAGGTGGCCGATTACGGTCTGTGCAAAGAGGAGATGTGGTTCGGTCAGACGACGAGCACGTTCTGCGGTACCCCCGAGTTCATGGCTCCTGAGGTGCGTCATCATAGTACGCGGACGAACGACCTTGTCTTACACGTACCGCGCAGATTCTCCTCGAGCAGCGCTACGGGCGTGCTGTTGACTGGTGGGCGTTCGGTGTGCTCATGTATGAGATGTTGCTCGGCCAGTCTCCGTTCCGCGGAGATGACGAGGACGAAATCTTCGACGCCATTCTCGAAGACGAACCCTTGTACCCCATCACGATGCCTCGTGATGCCGTCTCGGTCTTGCAAAAGGTGAGAAGTTGACGCTGTGTACTCTATCCTCGACGATCATACTGATTCTGGTTAATGCAGCTCCTCACGCGCGACCCCACACGACGACTGGGCTCTGGAAAGAGCGACGCGGAGGAGATCAAGAGACATCCGTTCTTTAAGGATGTGAACTTCGACGACGTCTTGCACAAGCGCATCCCGCCCCCGTACTTCCCTACGATTGTACGTCTTTTCGCCCTCCGTACGGGGTGCAAAGCTGAGCTGATACGTACAGAACGGGAGTGCCGATACCAGCAACTTCGACGAAGAGTTCACGAAGGAGCAACCGACACTCACCCCAGTGCATACCCAACTGTCTACGCGCGACCAGGCCGAGTTCAACGGCTTCTCCTGGGTAGCGAGCTGGGCCGACATCTGAGAGAGATACGACCGCCTTACGATACTTATTACGTTTTACCTGTTCTGTCGCATACTGTGCACTTTGTCCGACTCCCGCTGTATTTGGATACCTGTTGTGTTCACGACAACCCGCAAATGACAACTCGCCCACGTTCCCCCGATCGCGTGCGCGTACGTATACACATGTACATGGATCAATACACCGCCGAGTCGCCGCTGTCCTAGGACGCTGCGGCGTCCCTATCTCCCGTCAAGTTACGACCCCTGTTGTTGTTGTTGGTCCGTCCCCCCGGACTTCGATGCTGCGAGAACATGTCCGCCTGTCCCCGGGAGTCCGTGTGGCTCGGCCTCCGCAGCAGCATCTCCTTCGTCTTGGTGGCCCCGCATGAGCTCGTGGAAGCTCTGCCACAACGCAGCGATCGTTTCGTACTCCCGCGTCATGCCCAGCACCTCCTCGAGCTTTCTGTTGAGGTTGTTGCTAGAGGACAGCAGCTCCTCAAAACCCTGCGGACGCGTTTCAGCTGAAGCATCTCGCGAGCCGTAGGATTTGACTCCACTCACGCTGCTGATCTCGGCGGACAGGCGGTCACGCTCCTTGTCGAAGAATGTGCCATCCTCCTCCATGATTGTTTCGGCTGCAGCGCCGCAGGTATTTGGTGATGATGGTTGTGGTTGGGAGCCACAAGCAGCCTCACGCAAAACGCCACAGCATAAGCATGATGTTGCCTTGTTCAACAAAGTTCTCACGCCTGCTATGTCTGCCAAGTCTGTTGTGCACGCTTTGCACACTTTCGGTGCACATCAGCCTGATATATCGCCTGCGTATGGGAGACATGTGGCATTCATTAAACACACAGTGCACAGCTGCCGATGTAGATCATGACCAACTTCAAACCTTCGCTTTACCGAGTACATCGCACGTTCCCACATTGGCACAAGCAGCGGAAGAGGGCAGCACCATGCCTTGATTAGTGGTTATCCAGCATGATCCTAGTCCGCGAGTAGTGGTAACTACTAGTACAGCATGTAGACGGTATAAGTCAAGTGCGAACGGCAGAACACTAGTACACAGAGCATGATACGAATATGGTCTCGCGGGAAACGGGTAGAAAAATGGGGGGTGGGGGACGAAAATGGAAAACACGGGGTAGCCCGGACACACAAAAGACACACATAAACACGCTGCACGTCTACAAGAACCCGCTCTCCTGCAGCAACCGTGCCATCTTCTCGTCCTCACGCTCGCGCGGCTCGCGTTCGAGACTGAGGTTCCAGAACTGGTCGCCGTAGTCCTGCGCGTCTTGGTAGGCCTGGAAGGACTCCTCCAGGTAGGCGAGCACGGGCGCGACCGTCTGGAAGTTGTAAGGCTTCGCTTGCCACCGCTTGATATCCTGGATGACCTCCGCCGCCTTCTGCCGCTTGCGGAAGTTGATCATGTTGCCAGCGAGCTTGTCCTCCGCGCCGTCGTTGATGAAGGTCAAAGTAGTCAGGTAGACACCTAGACACGCTGATCAACGACACGGTCACCAGGTTCAAAAGAGGAAGCATACCAATGAAAGGCACACATGGGGGTTGGATCGTTGCCAGAAGCGATCGGTAATTATTGAAGTTCTTGTTGGTATCGATAGTCGACTCGCACACTTTCAGCTGGGACATGATCTTCGCGTTCACCTGCTCCCATGTCCGCTTCAACCGTCGAATCGGAGGGGTATTCAGGCCCGAGATCACTGCCGTCATCGTCGAGTAGTTCTGCATCCCTCGACACCGCTGTGATACGCAATGAGCATCCTGCTGTGACAGGGAACATAATACCAAAAGACTAACGTCCGCAAGCAGGATGAAATGCTTGACCACTCGTGCGCGCTTCTGCGAGTCTTCCTTGGCAAGCACGGATTCAGCCACCCAGTTGGCAATCTAGGCATATCGATTAGCTCCTTCGATCTCAAGCGTCCTTACGCGTGGAAACTCACCCTGTTGCTCAATTGGATGATTGTGGTGATGTTATCCGGCGTCTTTCCTGGCTTCGCTTCTCGCGACCGTTGCAAACACTCCATTGGCCTGATTTTCTTATATAACGCCGCCTCCATGAGGGTGAGCTGCCGCGCGAGTTCGAGTGGGTCGATCTCCATAAGCTTGACCTTCTTACTCTTGGGCACGATGGGCGCTGGAGGCGTGATCGGGACGGTGTTAGTCGTCTTGATAGCGGTATCGCCGCCCCGTTGCTGTAACGGATGAGTCAGTGAGATAACTAAGTGAATGGGGCAAAGATGCTCACCGCGCGCTCGATGAGGATGAGCAGTTGCTTGGCTGCGGCAAACGTGACGACCTCTTCGTTCGAAGCGAATTCCTTCATGCGACCGAGGATGTACATGTCCTCTTTCTCGAGAATGTCGTCGTCCGTGACCATAGTCCGAAACGTGTTCAGCACACTGCATGGCCCGTGAGTGAACTGTTTGAACAGATATGGAAAGTGATGATGCTAACCGGACGCGGACAATCTGCTGCTTCAAGCGAGTCCACTCCTCGAGCTCCGGCGGTTTCAGCCCGGGGGGCGGCTGTATCCAAAAGCGCTTCGCAAGGTGGTCGAAGAGCTCGTCCACGGTCATGAACGACTTGAACGTCATCAAGAAGTTCTTGTTGAACGCAGTGTCTATCAAAAGGAACGAAGCCTGTCAGAAACATTCTTAGTAAGGTGGGGAAGTGACGAGACGTACGTCCAAGCTCGTGCGCTGTAAGCCGCTCAACCAGGGCAGCCCCGGTACCCGCGCGAACGCTTCCATCCGGATCGATGAGGATCTCGGCCTGGTCGTAGTTCGACCGCAGGTACCAAGGCTTCTGGTCTGCGTTCATCCGGTTGATGTAGTCTTGGGGTGTCTCCGGACCGAGGAGCTTCATGAGCTTGTTGCCGGCACCACCACGCGGCGGAGACTTGCCAAGGATGGCAGCTGGATAACAAGCAAGTGAGCGAACGCGCAATGGCTTACGATGTATATTTGACACATACGTTCTTCCTCGTCTACGTACGGGGCGATATCGTCGTCGAGGGGCTCGTCGGGGCCCATGTCGATTCCTGATCCGCCACCGACGAACGTCCCGTCGACCGTAGAGTCGGTCTGAGACCAAGTTGGCGTCTGCGGCTCGCTCAAGCTGTCTGACCGTGACCGGTCCGACATGTCCAAAGATGACTGCGACGACGGCTGTCCCGCTTGGTTGTAGATCGTCGAAGATGTCGACGCGGCGCCGACAGTGTCTGCTGACGATGGGAGCGTGCGCATCCCGGGGCGGCTGAACGCGAGCTCCATGTCTACGAACTCATCGTCCCCGCTAGGTACGTCTGCGAGGCGCGACGTAAGCGCTGCAATAGACGCATCCGTCATGTTGATGCGCGACGTCCGCCATTCAATGGAGTTGCGGTAGTCGCCCTGGCCTATCGCCGCCTGGTCGTGACCCGTCGCGAGGAGCGACTCGAGCGTTTGCGCAACCAACACGCAGTTGGAGCGCACAGTGGGCGCGGTGGTCTCGACGACCCCAACTAGGCTGTTGAAGTCCTTATCGTTGAGGAGTTCCGGGCGCGAGAGGCTTTGAATTGTCATGAACATAACCATGCCATCATCGTAGAGCGCCTGCGTGGCCGCCTCCAGTGTGCGGACGAGCGAGCGCGCCTTATCGACTGTCTGCATGTACTGCGCGGACGCTGAGGACATGCCCGACTCCGAACGGATACCATCGACATCGACATGTTGCGCGACGTTGATGCCGCCGATGTAGGAGAGAAGGTAGGAGAGATATGCAGAGGCATTCTGTCCCTCTTGTGAAACGCGGTCTGGGGATCCACGACAGGTCGGTCAGTTACGTAAATCTCATTTAAAGCTAGCACTGCACATACCGGGGTGGCTGTCCAGGTACTTGAGGGAAATGACCAAAGCGCCTAACTTAGCCTCCAACGCTTTCAAGCTGCCCTTGTACTCGATAACGACGTCGTCGTTGAGCACCCGTCCAGGCACATCCGCGCCGTCCTCCGCAGCGACGTAACCGAGGCCTCGCCAGTCCGCAGCGACACCGGCACCAGGCAACCCAAGACCAATGTTCGCAGTAGAGAACACACCATGTAGCCGCTTCGTGCCCGTACTGGATAGCGAATTCGACAGGTTATGCTGCTCCTGGAAGAACTGCACCTCCCCGACGAATGCCACGACCGCCCGCTCAAGCTCAGCAACATCAGCCTCCATCCGATTCGGTTTGTCAGAGTTGGACAGGCTGGGGTCATACTGCATCGCCAGGGCCGATAGCACAAGCTTTGATAGAGTCCCAGCCACCTTGCGATGAGCAGCTTTGAGATGTGCCTGGAGTGTTTGGCCAGATGCAGCTATTCTGGGGTCGCGAGGGTCCCGGGGGTACAAATGGCTCGCGACGTGGCCGCTGGGAGTAGCGGTCACGTAAAGCAGATTGCGCACCGCTGCGACCACCTTCAGCACCAGTTGATCAACCTCGCGGAACTGATCTGAACGACGGGGGCCCGCTGCGTTCCTCAGGAACCGTACGAGTGAGGTAATCGCGTCGCCGACAAGGTTGGCAAGTTCGGCCGCAGATTCGGGAGGATGAGGAGCCAGAGTTTCCTGTAGCGCCTTGGCAGATTCTTCCGCTGCCGTGAGCTCTAGGCCAGGATTTATCTGCGGTTGTGCGCGAGAGGACGAGGCACTAGGAGCGGATTCGAGGCGACTCACGCCATTGCCATTGACCTTCTGTGCGCTCGAGGAAGACTCCGATCGGTCGCGCCTCGACGGATAGACTTCAGAGTCGTCAGAGTGGATGCTGAGGCGATCTGCTGTGCGCGAAGCGGTGGAGTCCGATCGCAGTCGCCCATTCGTGCCATTAACGTGCGGGATCGAGGAGGCAGAGCCGGCGGGGGAGCGTCGCGCCACAGTTTCTCGAGACGGCGTCTCGTCAGCGGCCTCGGGTACCGTCCAAGAAACTTGACCGTCGATCTTGTTCACGTAGTAGTACGACATGCCATCGTCCGCAAGACGTCTTGCCCACGGTTCCGGCGTCCTCGTGCGCTTTGGAATACCGAAACCAGCACCACCGTCTCGGCTGCTCCCATTGACCGCTGCTGCACCGAATGCTGCAGTGGGAGCGGCTCGAGAGGTGGCGGCATGAGGGGAGAGGGCTGCAACTTCCGGATCCGCCTCTTCGTCGACCTCTTGAGGGAGGTCTCGAGACTGCTGCCCAGTTTGCGTGTTGACGTAAAATATCTGCAAATCCTTTAGCAGTCTACGGATAGCGGCCATGAGGTGATACGCACTCGACCGTCCTGTGAGACCTGAGGTACCCAAAAATCGCTCTGCTTAGTGCCGGGCGCACGAGTCGCAGCGCCGTTGGTATGCTGAGGCTGATGAGAGTAGTCTCCGCCTCCGCTGCCGTTCAACCAATCTCCATCGGAGTCGGACTGTGAGAGTGCCTGCGACATCGTCTGCGCCATGTCGACCATGGAATCGTCTGGTAGCGAGGCTTGACTTGGCTGATAGTCTCCCGAGTTGAGGGCAGCTTCGGCCTCCTGGTCAGAGATGATGGTCACGTAGTTGGAGGGGAACCACCCGCGCTCGTCGTTGAGCAGCCCATCCCACCAGCCAGATTCAAGACGCGTGAGGACTTCGATGATGTCGCCTCTGTGAAAAGAGAGGGAGGAGGAGTCGTGCGTCTGGTATTCGTAGAGGGCGCGGCAGAAGAAGGTCTGGATGAACTGTTCCTCGCCCGCCGCCTGGTCGCCTGCGTAGGTCATAGGAGCATTTGGGTCGTACATGCCGGCCGCCTGCGTCGCATGCGACTAGGAGCCTAGCGGGAGACGGCGGAGGTGTGTGTGTGGGAAGACGTCGGGCGGGATGGCGGTCGGGAAGCAGGAGAGCAGCGACTTCACCGCCGCACTCCTGCGCCGGCGCGTCCGGCCGGCAAACTACCCTTTTAGGTACATCGGGCCTTGAGTCACCTCCGCGACCGGCCTCTTTCCCGGCTCGGCGCAAGCTTGGGATACCATCCTGCTCTACGTCTACACCACGTTTGAGTGGAATTAATTGTATACGTACTGATGGCAGGACGTCTGCAATACTATCGCCATGCCACAATCCACTTGCAGTTGCGGCCAGTGCTGCGTGCAGGCGCGCATCATGACGAGCCGGGCATATCTCTCCCCCCGGCGGAACGCAAAGTTGGTAATAGTATCGGCCCTTCCCAAACGTGGTTTGGTGCGTCAGACGTCGATCTCTCCGCAGCAGAAAAATGAACACTATATAAGAGTGGTGGGACAACGATGAAGATTGTGCCATGGGTGGAAGCTTAAGCTCAAGTTTCGAACTCTGGACGTGGTCTCACAACCTCGGGGGCTGCCGCTCCGATAAATCAGCCTAAGACTCCTTACGTTCGGAGGTGGAAGGTGACGTAGGACGGCGCGTCTAATCGGTATCAACATATCGACGCCTAAATCTCCTTCAGATGTTGAGTCCTCTCTGAATTTTCCCGACTCTGAGTCATCGATTGATACGTTAATTCACTCAACGATCAACATCACTGCGCTGGAATCGATCTACCAGAACGAAGACGAGGAGGTATCATGCACAGCTCGACATCAAGGTTGCATGAACCCTCATGAACCTCACGCTCAGTCTTAAAACTATTTCCATAGTAGTTTGATACAATAATCACCTGACCAGCGCCGTCCTAGCACTCGCTCGTTCAGGGCTTGCGAACTGACAAATTTAGAGCCGTCAAGGATGCCATTGGAGTAAATTTTCAGTACTAGTAAGTATTTGACATACGTCAATGTAGCCAAGCTTTCATGTCGACCGATAACATGAGAAGATGGGGCCAGCCCAAATAGGTGTGATTCAGATAGCGTCGCTCGAGGTGTTGCTAATTCAAACTTGGACCATTCGTACGCGTAGATGCCAATTTACTCTGGTAGGATTATATACAGGTAAGGAACCGTGCATCACTAGACATAGAATCGAGACATATCAGCCTGCTGCTCGTCGGACTGGACAACTCAACTACATGCGCGTGAACTAGACCAGATACCAGTGACATTGACATATCTCAATCGGATGCTTTCCAAGCCCCGAACATCGACAAAGTAGTGTCACGCCAAGTCAACATTCACAGAGTCAGGTGTGGCAAGATCGCGGTGTACCAAACTGCACATGTCATAAATTCTTTGTCTTGTACAATAATTCCGGCCACAGATATGCTTCATGTTCTTTTACGCCCAAACAAGGGTCATAATACAGTAAGTATCTTACGATCTTTTCCGTAGGTACGATTAAACACGATCATGGTGTGGGGGTGGCGGTGCACTCCGACTTTCTCGGCCTTGGAGTCATCTCGATCGCCATCATACATGAACGTAGCACTAACCACTACATACTAGTACTTACCACTGCGCCTCGGAGTCGTTCGCCACTCTTTCTTCACATGCAAAGGACAGCAACCTCGATGATTCCTCTCGACATCTTTCTCTACCTCGTCGATGCTGTGGCCGACGACAACACCCACCTCAGAAATAGCACCCTCCGAGCGTGCGCCCTGACCTGCTCCGCCTGGTTAGGCAGACCCGGGTTCAGCTGTACCACAACGTTTTTTTTGGACGGATGCGGACCCATGCGAAAGTTCTCCGGCGCGATTGCGGCATCTTCGGAGCTCGGCACCTTCGTCAGCAACTCGACATCTCATTTGGAGGCCTCAGATTCGACGCAGACGACTATGAGGACGAAACGGGGCCATTCAACCCACGCACCATGCGCCACCTCCCCAACCTGCGTTCTATCCACCTGTATGATCCGGGATCCACACACGATATGATACTCTTGGGAACGCTTGCTCATAGGCTTTCAAAGGCGGCCTCCATGAAGAGCCTTTCGTTGCACAACTTGAACGCCGTATTCGACTGCGGCATCACAGCCCTAATGAGATCCCTCGAGCAGTTCACACATCTTGCCTCCCTCAAGATACTGATAGCCCGATGGGAGCACGATGCGAAGCCCTCGGCGGCAGAGACGAACTCGATCATATGTACCAATTAAAGCCGGCTGACGGTGAGTCAGACATCAGCGGTGGCTTGGGGGCTCAGGCCCAGTGAGAATCGACAAGTGCCCAGGCCTGCCAGGTCGTTTCCAGTCGTGTGAAATCGTGCTGGATTTGGATTGACAGGTCGCACGACGGGGCAGGCTTGGGGCGGGTGTGCTGGACGATCCGAGATGTCCTCCTGTCCAGTCGTGTAGCCAATGAGACTATTAAATGATATTCATACTGTATAATGCTGCGGTATCGTCGTCCATCGTCACCAATCCTGCGCACACCATCTCGCCCTCGTGCAGGCTGTTACCGGATACAACACGATCAAATCGTGCCGCTTCCTGTCCACCGCTCGCCATCCGGCTCCCTGGTTGCGCTCGCGTCCTTGCCCTGCATCCTCCTACCTCCCGGCTCCAGCCCGGTCCACTACTCCTCGTCGCCGCCGATGCCGCTCGCCATGCCCGCTCGGCTGGAGAGTTTGCGAGCCTTGGTGGCCTCCTTGCTGCGGCCTTCTAGAACCTAAGGAGGTCTCATTGAGCACTATGAGGCATGGGAGCTGCGTGCATGATTGCATACCTTTCGAGCGGCACCGTCTAGACTGGATAGGTGGGTCTCAAACTCGTCTTTTGATGCGCTCGGGTGTTCTTTAAGGAAGTCGATCAGGCAGAGGTTCCTGCATAGGCCGTGGGCCCGATGTATCAGTGGATGCAGCATGTAGACGATTACGGACATGCCTACCTGAGTGTGACGCTTGTAGGATGTGCCTGTAGGGTCTTGACAGTGCGCGCCGGCTTCTTCTGGCTCGATTTCACAGTAGCCACTGCACCTGCCTTGAGGGTTGTGTCCTCCTTCGAACCTGCAGCCGTTGCCACCTGGGAGGCCTGCGCCGCGCGTGGCACAATCTCGGTGTTCACGTCCGCTGTAGAAGGGGGACGTATCTTCACCTGTGCACTGAGTGATAGCGTCAGCTTTGTAGTGTATGTGTTGCGTACAAGGGAACTTACAGGATATTCACACGCTGCAGCGCACAAATACAATGAGCAAGAAAGCGCAGCACCATACACTGGATACGTACCTTGGTGGCACCGGCACGCGCTGCGGGCGCGTTGACGGAGATGGCTGCAGTTGTACTAGTAGACGTAGTTGCGGTTGTCTGCAGATCTGAAGACGGATTGGGGAGAGGCCCCAGCTCCAGACTGGGAGTTTTGTCGCCAGAGGTCAGAGACACATGGGAGCTGTTGTGGTCTGGCGATGGAGGGCGGACAGACGGTGTGCTTGAGCTGGGTGAGCTAGTACCAGGAGCGCGAAGTGGTGCCAGTACATTGACAGTGTCTCGAAGCAACGCGGACGTTCCAGTAGCCATGTCATAATCGTCATCAGAAGGCCCCGAGTCAGGCGTAGTCACAGCCAACAATAGAGACGTAGGCATAGCCCCCTCAATCGGCGCAGATGTCGCATTGACCGGGGAGGACACGCCAGCAGATGACAGTGTAGTAACCGGCACAGGTAAGGACTGGACAGTGTTGTCGGTAGCCGTGTTGACGGGGTCGGTGTCGGTGATGGGAGTGGTCGTTTTGAACGTGAAAGGAGCGTCCGCCAGTGTCGTTGTTGTTGCGCGCTTGGCGCGTTTTGATGAGGAAGACGAGAGACCACCTTGGTGTAGACGTTTGGTGCCAGACGCGGAGGTTTCGTCCCCGGAGTGCTCGACGTACTGTGACGCGAAGTTAGGGTAGTATTCCGTCGCAAGCTGGTGAACCTTCCAAAAAGCACTCCCTTGCGCGAGCTCGGGGAAGCCTTTGCACATGGTTATGCGGTGATACATCTTTGCCTTCTCACAGGCTGAGCCCCACTTCGCTGGCGTCATCTCGTCGGCGTTAAGCTGGTGGAATACGGCGTACTGATGCTTCTTGATGGCGTCGAAACGCGAAGCCGCGATCTGTCGCCATAGTCGTCTTCGAGGTAGGTCCACACCTTGTTGGTCTCCCTCTGAGCGATCTTGTTTTGTTGCACCGCATACGTCCAGTCGTCCTTCTCCCAGAACCGAATCCCGGGAGCACGCGAGGGAGGGACCTCAAACTGTTGAGACGGTGCCAGCGCCGCTGAGGTAGGCGCGGCTGAGATGGATGCGCTCGCACGCATGGGCTCGCGTAAGGCACTCAGCATGCTAAGGCAGGCTATGTTCTGCTGACTGGGGTGGAGATAGTGTTAGCGTAGCGTAGCATGTACTAAGGAAGGACCTAAGCTCACCGTAAGTGCTCGCACTCCTCTCGTCGGCACTCTGATTCCTTCTCCCAGAGTAAAGCCTTTGTGCATTCTTGCCGGAGCTGTTCCTTGAGGTTTTCGAAGCGCTGTCGGACAGCTTGATGTTGTTCATGCAGGTTGAGGTATGCATGATTTTTGAGGCGAAGAAGAGTCTCGGCACCGGCGTTTTGAATTTGCTGTAACATTACAGGGGCCGACTGAATTATATCCTGCGTCATTGCGTCAGCTGGTATACACAGGAGAGGACAGATGACTTGCATTATTTTTGGAATTATACCGGTCCAGGCTTGTAGCTTGCGAGAGCGAGGGCGTGCGTGGTGTGGCGAAGTTCTCGCTATCTCTGCCTATGCGGGATGATGGCCGTGTAGGCATACTTGATGTGCACCAGACCCTGCCCCAGTAATATGTCACACTGTGGATACAGCCAGGCGCCACACTGCATTTCCCATGGATGCAAGGGCGCCTGCATCCATCCACTCGCGACGCGTCGCGCCGCGACGTGTCCTCTCCCGCATACATCCACGGTACAGACTACTATGTACGACACGTCGCAACCCATCCCCCGCACGCTCCCCGCCGCGCGCCCCCCTCGTCGCGCCCTCCACGCCGTGCGCCCTCCGCACCCCGCGCCCTCCGCGCCCCGCGCCCTCCGCGCCCTGCGCCCTCCGCGCCCCGCGCCCTCCTCGTCGCGTCCTCGCCGTGCACCTACCCCGCCCTCCGCGCCACGCGCCGTCCACACCGCGCGTCCTCCTCGTCGTACCTTCCACGCCCCGCACACGCCT
Source organism: Trametes pubescens (assembly GCA_001895945.1). NCBI lineage: Eukaryota > Fungi > Basidiomycota > Agaricomycetes > Polyporales > Polyporaceae > Trametes > Trametes pubescens. The sequence continues at coordinate 14,948 of MNAD01000628.1, read as the reverse complement.
CGTCGCGTCCCCCGCGACCTCCGCGCCGCGCTCCCTCCTCGTCGCACCCTCCGGGCCCACCCCGTCGTCCGCGCCCCGCGTCGTCTGCGCCGTGCGCCGCCGTCGTGTCTGTGCCGTGCACCCTCCTCGTCACGCCCTTTGCACGCCGTCCACTGCGCGGACCCTACCCTCCTCCCGGCGCACCTTGCCCTGCGCATGCCCTCCTCGCCGCGCACCCTCCCATGCGCCGCCACCCTCCGCCGTCTGCCCGGCCCCACTCGCACCCTCCGGTCGACCGGTCGACTCTACGGCGCAGTGGACGTAGTCTCGTCGTACAGCGCTGGGCTCCGTCGGCTTTGGCGTCGCAGGACCCCGCCGCCTTGCTCGACTTCCCTTGGTCTAATCACTGGTGCAGCGCCGTCGTCCACGAGGTATCTCGCGGGTCCTACTGCGCTGGGCTCCGACCTCGCTAGACGTCGCCCCCGTCGGACTCGTCCTCCTTCGTTGTCGGCGCAACACGTCGGATCCAGCCGCGCGGCGTGTCGGCCACACCGCGAACCCAGCCTCAATGTCTTCGCACCTCGTGATCCCACCGCGCTGGGCTCTGACGTCGCTCGACATCGCCCCTGCCGCACTCGTCCTCCCTCATCATTGGAGCGACGTGGGGCATCGCGGGCATTCATGCTGTGAGGAAGGCGTGGGCGGCGGATGATAGCGGCGTGGGCGGTGGAGAATAGCGGGAGGCGTGGGCGGCGGAGCATAGCAGCGTGGGCGGCGGAGGATAGCGGCGTGGGTGACGAAGTCAGCGCTCAGATCCGTACTGGACGGCCTCGCGACGCGCGTCGTGGCCTGCGAGTTCCGATCTGTGCTGCTGGAGGGTCCTGAGCACGGTGAAGTCGGCGTCACACGGGTGGCAGGAGTGCGTGCTCAGCTGCCGCTGTGATAACGCGAGAGGAGAGATGGGTGCGCGCGCCATGCTGTCACCATGGCAGGTGGCTTTCGCGCGGTGTCTGAAACGAGTGAACCGCTTCGTCGCTAGTGTCGTCGTATAGTGCTGTACAACCGGGAAAGTGAGTAAGCTCGCTGCATACCACAAGCTATCGAAGAGATGTGCATACCTCAGTGAAGTGTACTGACCGCCGCGCGAGAGTTGCCGCCATGTGCTTGAGAACGCGCGAGAAGGTGGAGAAGCAGACAAGAGACACATCTGAACCAAGAAAGCATAGAGTAGTAAGAAGGGGGGAGACGCGAAAGTAGGTCGCGGAAGGGAGTAGGAGAGGTGGAGTTGGTGGTAGGGAACTAGGCTTGGGTGGGAGGCAGCGAGCCCGCATCACGCCCGTGTGACACGGGGATCACAAGCGACTGTCAACAAAGTCACCTGACCTACGGCACTCACCGACGGCCCGGAATCCGGTGCTCTTACCATATTGAGACACCTCTCCCGCAAAAAATCGTTTAAGTCCAAAGATCCTGAGCATTTGATTAATGATTTCTGACGATATTCTAACTATCCGGGGAACACGGCGACCAAGTACTGCATGGCATATGGTACGAGACATGTAGGAGGGGCGAATATGGAGGAGACGAGGCAAGAACTAGGTGTGATGTAGATTAAAGTAACGGAGCCGGGTGGTGAAGAGACGTAACCAGAGAATACCTACAAAGACCGGGCGAGGAATAAGAGACGTATAGTAGAGTACGTGCCGGGCACTGTGCATCAGCGCCGCGACGGGCCATGCTGGTGAAGAGCGCATCGCCGAGACGCACACCGGCGAGATCCATGCCGTCAGAGGAGCGGAACCCAGTCAACGATCAAACCTTCAGCTTCTTGCGAGCGTCGTTGTGCAGGACCGATGTTGCTCGTTTCCTGTCGCATAGCACTCAGTTAGTCGCCTAGCTGCATCGGGCAGAGGAAATCTGACCGGATCGTCTGAGCGCCCTGGGATGAGCCACACTCCAGGGAGTGAAGCACATGCTTGAAAACGAAGGCCATGTCCTCAACAGCATCTAACCATGCTTGCTGGTGATATGTGTCGGCCTCCTGGACAGCAGCGCCCCACCATGCCGAGGTTATCAGGAAGAGCAGCAGGCCAGAGGGGCCGGTCACTGCCAGCTGGGACCAATCAATGCCCACGACGTTACGGGACAACCCCTTCCGTCGAGTCGCAGGCTGATTAGCCTGCCACCACAAGAGCCACTGCCCGGCGAACGTGCCGACATTAGCGATCTGAAAGTCCACAAGAGGGCGCGCATGCTTCATCCAAACAGCCACTTCCGACGGTCTGCTCTCCGTCGCCTTGGGCAAGCGGCCCTGGGCTTTGAATGCCCTGCGACGCTCGATTGCGACGTAAGTAGCAACGAGGTCGTGCCAGCACAGGCCCCACCCGCCGTCGCCCCTCAGATAACGGACGAGTCGCTGCATATCCTCCGGGCAATCACTGGCGTCGATAGCGGAGGGCCTGGCCAGGCAAGGAGCCGAAGAAGCCGCGGGAGAAGGAGCAAGGTGGACCGAAAGGCGGGCAGCAGGCGGAAGGGACAGCGAGGGGGAGGTCGTCGCGCCGACAAGGGGCGGCCGCAACTCAGTCTCGGGCGAAGTAACTACTTCCGGGGAAGGGACATCCGAAGGAGACGGGCGTGAGGAGGAGGGAAGGTTGTCGGCAGAAGCCTCGACAGTGTTGACCTGTTCCGGAGGTCGCGCGAAAGCAGCGGACTCGATAGGAGGGGCGGAGAGGCTGCGCACGTCGAGAGACTCAAAGAGTATCTCCTCGATATCGAAACTTGCGGGAGGCATCGACCCATGGCGCGAATTGCCGCGAGCCGGTGCTCCGCGCGGATACCCATATTGCGCAGTTTCCGGCGCCGTGGGAGTAGAAGTGTTGGGGGGCTCGCTGGAGACAGAAGCCGGAGCTCCTGCAGTTGCGGGAACGCTCAACGAGCGCGGAGCAGGGGCAGGAGAAGCAGCCGGTGAGGGAACACCCGACGAGTGCGGAGCAGGGGCAGGAGAAGCAGCTGGTGAGGGAACACTCGACGACTGCGGAGCAGGGGCAGGAGAAGCAGCCGGCGAGGGAGACGTGGCATTCGAGGCTTGAGCGAGAGCAGCGCTAGGCAAAGCTCGAGCTTGACACTCTTCAGGCGCTGTGACATTTGGTCAACGGAGACGTCCGCCGCGAAGGAGCAACCACGTACTGAAGCATGCATGCGCGAACCCAACCATGGACTTCGAAACCAAGTTGAAAGTCGGCTCGTCAAATTCTGGCCAGACCTTGGGAACCAGCGTGTTGGACTTCCCGGCATTCACACTGCCGTCGCATAAGCATCAGTGGAAAGAGAGAGAAAGGCGCAAAACATACCAGCGCACCCCGATCTCTCCGCCGTTCTCCCCTATCGGCCCAGCCAGCAGAATCGTGACGTTCATGCCCGTACGGCGCGACACATGCTCCGCAAACGCGTTGAGCCAATGCCCGGAGGCTTCAAGCTCACTGCGAGAATTAGTGAGCTAGTTTGCACGGAAAGCGGCGGCTGACGTACTCGTGGTATTCCATCGCCGTCGACGGTACCTTGTTTTGCCCTGTCAGCAGCTTGTGCTTGGCCAATCGCTGCTGGAAGTCGGCCTCGAGATCCTTCAACATCTGAGCCTTGAAGGGGGCACTCTCCGCCGCATACAGCCTAGCAGCGACAGCATTGGAGACGGCGACATGCTGGGGAGCATCCCGATTTGATGCGACGGCCTCCTTACAAAGCCGATTGAACTCGGCGTCGACGGAGGCCTTGATGCGGGTATCGTAGTAGGTACGCTGATAGAACTGGATGCGAGAATGTCGTTTCGGGGGCTTCGCCGACATGTTAGCGAAGCTCGAGATGACCTTGGCGACCGGGTCGGACTTGTTATGCTTGAGCGACTTCCGTCCGTGGTAACGGAACCACCGCGCAAGGCGCTATGCGGAGTTATTGGATGTTCAGCAAGTTTCGAGCAACATTTGAGCCAGTATGACGTACCCCGCGAAGCTGCCAAAAGTATTCTCGCCGACGCTGAGCCTCCTCCGTCACCTGACTCTCCTCGGTAGTCTTGAAGATAGCCTCCATAGCGGCCGCCGATGGGTCCTCGACGTCAGGCGGCGCGTCGGTCTCCGCAGGAAGATTCCAACCCCACATAGCAATCCATCTCACCGTAACGTTGTCGTAGAAGTCAGAGACGTTCTCGAGCTCGTTCGCCTCCCTCCAGGCTTCAAGATAGGACGTGACGTAGGCGAGCTTGCGACCCGTGGCCCACTGACGATTGTCGACCTTGTCCGGTGAGTCGATGTCGCATGAGGCGTCGTCCGCAGTCTTATTAGCAGTGTCCTTTCCCCTTCCCTTGCCCTTGCGAGGGAGCCGCGGAAGAGTAGCCTTGAATTTACGAACAGCGTCAGACATCGGGCAGGGAGTCGAGGATTATGCAGAGTGAGCGACGTACCAAGAATGTGGGCGGTTTATATAGCCATTCAACAGCATAGTATACGAGCGGCGGTCACCATAGAGCTCAGCGAGCGGGTAGTCGAGTTAGGCGTCGAGTTGCGGGGTGTCAGCGACGTGGGGGGAGCTGAGGGTCAGGGCGCCAGCGGCACGGTTCGGGCCATGGGAATCTGGCTGTCCAAATGCGGTACGAACGGCGCCAGCAGCAGTGGCAGGAGTCCGAGAGCTACCGCGCCCTGGGCCGCTCTCTCTCCTCTCAGCCAACCACCTCACTTCGCTTTACCAGTCGGGCCCCGCGTGACTGGCCCCCATAACCCTCTCTGGCTTCGCGAGGAGTGTCGCTTCATCTGTAACCGCCAGACGGCCTCGCTGGCGAGTATTTAAATCGACTTGCGCGGGGTACCTCTCCATCACTCCTTTCCTCCTTTCCACACCCGTCTCAAGACGGACCCACACTCGTTTCGCTCTTCACTGCTGTGTCGCGTCGCGTTCATTCTTTCGATGGCTGCCACCGCTTACGACAACGACGAATTGGTGCACCGGACCCCACCCTTCACCCCGTTGTCCACTCCTTACTCCAGGCCTAGGCCGCTCCCGGTTCCACCTCTCCTTTCAAGGGAGGAGATGGCCGAGATCGCTCGGCGGCGTGGTAAGTGTCGCTTGAACTGTTGCTGCGCTCTGAGCTGACATCGTCCACGTCACAGCCGACGCCGGTTGGGTCTGCGTTGGGCCCGAAGGTAAAGCCGTTTCCGGGATTGATCGTTGTATCTTCGCCACCATACACGAAGCGCTTCCACATGAGGTAGATGACTGGTATGTATTCATTTCAAATTTCTTGTGGGCCATGGTCTGAAACATGCAGGTTTGAGGCAGCCTATCGAAGCGGTTTCTTTGATAGCAAGGTCCGCGTCGGGATCCAGAATGGGAACAGTGCGCCGATCTACGCGGTCTTCCGCGGTGCTGGCGGAGGCCCTGGTCTATACAAGACCTGGTATGTTTTCTCTACCGAGTTATTGTCGTGTTGGTGACCTGAACGTATTACTAGGGAGGAGGTTGCGCCCTGCGTTGTGGGAAGGCAGGGAGCACTCTACCAGAAGTGCACAGGATGGCTCGAAGCGGCGACGCGGATAATACAAGCGTGGTGCATCGGCGGCATCCTGTGCCATATTGACGACGGTGCGTGGGAGGGTTTGGACTTCGGCTTATGGCTCAGCGCCGTCAAGTCCTCTCGGCTGCCTCGTCTTTACGCCTCCCCCGGCTTGATGCCATTTTATCCCCCACCCGAGTCGGCTTATCCTTTAATGGAGCCGCACGCTCTGCGCGGCGTCCATTGGCAGCCAATGGAGTGGCGTCTCTACGACGCCGGTCAGAGCACGACGCCTGCGGAGCAGACCCCTCCGCTTCTCCCACTCGCGCCGCAGCCCCTCCGAGCCCGTGCGATGTCCACAGCCCCTCTCGGTCCGTCTCTGAGCCGTGTTCCGCCACACTCGCCGTCGCCATTTCCGTTCGCATCCTCCTCGTCGGCTCGGCAATCGCCAGCCCTGTCTGCGGTGGGCGGCTTCCATCCGGACGCTACCCGATGCCAAGCTCCCAGCATCCCTTTCTTGCCCGCCCGTCGCCCCTCCGAGCCCCCCACCCTTCAAACTGTACATGGCGGCCGAGCGCCATGGGTGTATCTGACTGAGTGAGTGCTCGGTCTCTTGTGCACACTATTTGGTAACACGCTGTGCTCACGTCTACTGGTACACGACCCGGTATGCTAACTCTCTTGTTGATCAGGTTTGCGGCTGCGCTGGAGGCCTTCGGCGACACCTTGCGTAGGGGGTGTGTGCCGGACATGTTATGATATGTGATACATAGTTATGTGGTAGCTCTGTTGTCGTGTCTGTTTTGTTCTGTAGTTACTCGCATCGCGCTGTCACCTATACCCCCTCTGTTGATAATTGCTATCCGTCCAATGCATTCGTTCTCGCTGCAACATATCGTCTGAAAGGTAGCATACTCGAGATTCATGTCGACCGAAGGTACATCAGATGCAAGGGAAGGGTACGGTACTAGTGCTACTTCGGCGCGTCCTCTGAAAGGCGAGGGGATATGTACGTATTTGCTAACTTCGCCCGCAGCTCAGCGACTTCTACCTCAAGGAGCTTGCATTGGTCCTGGGTAGAGCGGAAAACTGCGACGAACTCGTCGAGTAGATAGTCGGTGGAAGCCAAAACGGCGTGGGCCTTCGCCTCGCGCTCGTGACTAGCGAGCAACGCGGATCTGAGGCCGGTTATAGTGGTGAGTAGCAGCTCGTGCCGAGGGCCTATACATTATTTGCACATCTATGGGTACCAAGTTAAGGAGGGTAGGTACAGGACACTCACAAAGCTCGCAGGCAACGCCTGTGTGGAGCTGCACGGAGTCCGAGCTAGTTATGGTGGCGGCTTCCGACATCGATATGGTATCGACTTGGTAGACATTGCTGCCCCATAAACTAGTAATGAGTGCTTGCATTTGTATGTATGCCTGAAAGACTTACTTTAAGCTGTCTTGGCTCATCATTAAATTGCATGGGCGATGCGGATGTAGAAGGGGCTCGTCGGAGGTGATGGGACGGTGTCAGGAGGGTTAATGTTCAGTCTTCAGCCTCAGCACCCCGTCCCTCGAACTTATAAGTAGCAGGTACACATGCTCTTACCTCATGGCTCGATGAAGTCTCGGCTTCGCTGCTCGTAGTATGACCACCGCTGGAGCATCTTACCTCGTGGCTTAGTAAGGGTCCAGGGTAAAATGCTTCTCTCAAAAGAGCGCAATAAAATGAGGAACTCGGCACCCATTCTTGATGCCCTTCAAATTGTGCTGGTTTATACCTGAATGCCATTTCCATGTAGCGTCGTAGTTCAATGCCAGCTAGAGTACCGCATAAATTAAATGGAAAAGATTAAGACACATCCGAAAGGCCAGTTGTGAGTGCGTCGTCTTCGGACATGATTTCTTGCGAGTTTGAGCATTCCGAGATGCGAGCTTCTACTAAGTACCAGTACGCTACATGGATGCGGAGGCATTATCGCACCGCGTGTTTGTAAAATGAATAGACCTAAGTATAATCAGGCAGAGCTGATCTGCTGATTCAATGTATGCCGTTCAAGAACGCTTTCTGCGGCGAACGATTGCGTCGTGCGGCAGTTGTTTGAACAAGTGCGTTACCAAATTGGGCACAATACCCTGTGCTTAGCGCTCGGGGGAGCAGCGCTTAGTTTGCCATCGCCTCCCCAAAACAAGACCACTCTCTATCCACTACCGCCAGCATCTGCCGACGGTCTCTTCCACTCCCAACTTGCAACACTGTGAGTCTCATTTATTCCAGTCTCAATCAAGGGGGGTAAAGGCTACCGTGTACACGCGCTAGACCCTGCGCGCTGGGTCACACCATGGCACTACGAGGCAGAGTGGCGCGCGAGGTACACGGGCAGCTATACTCATCTCCACAAAATTTACCTGCCGAGTAACTGATTCTGCCATGCTACAGGTGCTACTCGGGCCGCGGAGGTTGAGTAAATGGCGGGTGGCGTCGTACGTTGCCAGAGCAGCCTCGCGCAATACGGTGGCTAACCGCGCACGCGCCCTCCAGACACGCGCAGGACGCGTATTCTTGCCCTACGGCGTTATACGCCCTGATTTCGACGCATCTCCGCTCGTTGAACACGCGCTTTGCGATCCAAGCGAAGGCGTCGACCACTGGGACCTCGAACCTCTAACCCCGCTCCCTTCTCGCAGTCCGTCGCCAACACTACCTCCCCATCATTCTCCGCCATTCAACTGCTCCCCTCATCCGCCACTCGGCGTTGCCACCTCGCAGGCGGGCCTCAGTTCTTCGGCGGCTGCACCGGCCGTTGCAGGCGGCAGGCAGGCCCGATGCTCACCGCAAGGAGCCCCGGCGAATGCTGGGCAGCGGCCCAACAACCGCGCCAAACGAGGGAAAGCCGCTCGGCGTACCGCAAAACGCGCTGCGGAGAAGAAGGATGCGCTGAGCCGCAACGCCCCGGCGCCGCTGGCCAAGCATGTGGAGTGCGCTGCGCCTCTCCCTGTGCGCGTGGACATAAGCAGCCTGCCCATTGCGAAAGGAGGCTTTGTCGGCGTTCGACAGGCTGGGGAGCAGCTGATCGAGGGGGTCAAGACGTTGGAGGAGCTGGGCGAGGAAGGGTATGCATGCCACAATTGGGACGGGCGGTGCGTGTAGGTGCTCGCTGCTGTACTCCGGTGCTGATGGGCCGCAGCACCCCGCAACTTCTCGTGGACAAGGGCGACAGGGTTGTCGGCGTGCTAGCCGGACATCCCCTTGATTCGTCCTGGGGCGACGTCGTAAAGGAGGCAAACCGGGCTATGGGTGAGGCATATAAAGCCTGTTCGTTCACCGCGGAGCAAAAAGACCACCGCCGCGGTCAATTTGCCACCCTTGCCTGCGGGGTGTCGTTTGGAGGAGGGCGAAAGGTGCGTCGTTTGAATGCGTGCTGGGATCCTTGCGCTGACGCCGCATAGATGCCCGGAAGAGTGCATAACACCGGTCGCAACGAGCGCGCCTTGGCTACACTTTGCAACAACGCGGCGATCACTCGCATCGCAGGCTTCGGGAGCAGTGAGTCGCGCCTTGTCTTCCTGCATAAGCGAACCCCTGGTCATACTGCAGCCTCCAGGCATGCTTGCGACTTACGCCCCCCGCATCCACCAAAACATGAAAGCAAAGCTCGGCGAACTATTTCGGCGGCACCCGTCTCTGCAGCTCAACTTCTCTAACAGCGTCTACCCCGCTACTAGCTTCAACTTTGGACCCTCTACGGTTTGCTTCGCCCATACCGACGCCGCAAACGACGCTTGCAATTGCTGCCATATCACTGCGCTGGGCGACTACGACCCGAACCTCGGCGGCCACCTGGTGTTGTACGACCTGAAGCTAATTGTCCGCTTTCCGCCGGGCTCGTCTGTTCTTATCCCATCCGCGATCATGCGCCACGGCAACATTCCCATTCGCACCCACGAGACCCGCATGTCACTTACACAGTACTGCGCTGGGGGACTCTTGCGCTGGGTGGAATGCGGCTTCCGCACGGTCAGCGGGCTCGCGGCGGAAGACCCTCAGGGCAGCGCGGCTTTCCGGGCGGCGTTGACGAAGCGTGTGCAGAAATGCATCCAACGCTTCTCTACCGTCCAAAGCCTCCTCCACGACTTGGCTGAAGTGGCGTGATGCAGATGGGGATCGAGCAGCGCGTGCGACTGGACGGACACATGGGTATCGCGGTGAGTTTTCTTTGCTTCTCGTGTGGATCGTGCTTATTCATGCGTGCTAAGTACAGACAGTAGGCAGTTTGTCTTTTCTGTAGAATAGATGCGTTTCCCCACATGCCCGCTATATAACGCTGGCCACATGCGGCACCCTCCTGCAACAGGCAGCGTCGCTTCCGCCGCCGCCTTCCCCTTGCCCCGCCTTGCCCTCCTCTCCCCTCCTCCCTCGTCCGCCCTGCAATGACGAAGAAGGGCAAGGCCAAGAGCGGCTTCTTCAAGCCACGGAAAACCGAGGCGACCAGCGTCGCGCTGTCTGCCGATGGGCGGCGGGTGAGTATGACGACCAGGTATATCGAATATAACGACCCTGCTCGTGTGCGCTCCGCGGAGTCGGCGGGCCCCTCAGGTGAAGCACAGCTTCCCGAACCGACTACGGGCGGCGGCCACGAGCAAGAGGGTGCTCGCGCAGAGGCCGTGGACGGCTTCCAAGGCCTGAGTGTCGTTACGAAGACGCGGGGGAAGCGTTCACTCGCTTCGGTACGTCTAATCTTCGTTGTTTGGGCTATCGGCGCTGACGTCCTACCTCAGGACGAGCCCATTGCTGCGTGGAAGCCGCTTCGTGACGAGTACCTAGATGAGGTATTGCGTCTAGAAGGCCGAGGGCGGTTCGGCCGGTCTCCCGTATGCGAGGGCTGCGCCCAAGGCACCGCTGAATACCGCTGCCGGGAATGTTTGGGAGGGCGGATGCTCTGCAAGGCCTGCGTAGTAGGAGCACACACGTGGCTCCCCTTGCATCGGATAGAGGTAAGGATGCTCGCCTGTTCGATTCAAATTTAGCACTAATGAGGTTTCTGCAGCAATGGTGCGTTACATATTTCAAGGCGACATCCCTGCGCGACCTCGGCCTGCGGATACGCCCCTCCCATCGCCCTGAAGAGAGCTGCCCGACCGCGTCATCGGCTACTGACGTCGTTGTGCTGCATACTAACGGCATCCATGCTGTCTCCGTGGAATTCTGCAAATGTCTGGGCCTGGCGCATCGCACACAGCTCCTGCGGATCGCCTGGTGGCCTGCTACGCCTTTCGACCCGAAGACTTGCGCGACCTTCGAATTACTTCGGCAATTCCACCTTCTCAACCTTCAAGGCAAGCTTCCGGCGTACGATTTCTGCCGGGCTTTGGAGTTGCAGACGGACAATACGGGCCTGCAATATGTGCCGGTAAGTGGTGTCTCACCTTATAACATCTCGCAATGCTCACATGCACGCTTGCAGGATAGATCTGAGCTCTTCATGGTCATGGTGCGTGAGTGGCGCCACGTCACGCTGGCCAAACGCGCAGGTCGCGGGCACGATTCGACCGGGATCGCGGGGACGAACCTAGGGGGGCTGGCGGTGAGGTGTCGCGCCTGCCCGCACCCTGGCGTCAACCTTCCAGATGGGTGGCAGGACGCGAAGCCCGAAGACGCGTGAGTCGTTCCCTCCATTAACAATCTGAGGCGCGTGTCAATCATTTCTTTAGCTGGCTTTACCAGGCGATGATCGCGCAAGACGCGAACTTCCGCTTGAAGAACCGCTTGCGCCTTTCAAAGCATCAAGATCCATGGCTGGGCCCTGGCCTGGCGTACTTTGTGGACGACAAGCCGTACCACAGATTTATCGCGGAGTACGCTGCAACGCCGGACGACGTGAGCACAACGTGCTGAGGCTTATCTGAGATTTATTGACCCATTTACAGGCTCGGACGTGCTCCGGCTTCGCCGCCCTCTTGAATGCGCTCACGCGGAAGTCAAAGGGTCTTCGATCGACCGGGGTTGTGGCGGTCAGCTGTCGCCACGAGCTGTTCCGTCCGAACGGATTAGGCGATCTGCAGAAGGGCGAGAGGTGAGTCGCTCTCGAGTTGTACGGTGTCCGCGCAGCTCAAGCTTCCGCAGGTATCGGAATATCGACTACGTCGTCGCGTCCAGTATCCAAGGGTGGCTCATCAACATGGTGAAGAATTCGTTCGACATCGCATGTGAGTGGTCCAAGGGATTCTTCGTACGCATCAAGGACCTACCCGAGGATTTGCGCCCTCAAGTTCCAGGAGAGGAGTGGATTTTTATCGTGCCGAAGTTCCACATCGCCGCGCACAAGGAGAGTTGCCAGGCCAACTTCTCCTCGAACTTCACCCCGTACGTCGCGCGGTGGGACGGCGAACACGTCGAGCGCCTTTGGGCCTGGCTCAACGCCGCAGCTCCGAGCACTAAGGAGATGAGCCCCGGCGCTCGCTGGGAAACTCTCGATGATTTTTGCGGGTTCGCAAACTGGAGGAAGACGGTCCAGTTCGGTAAGTCGCGCTCTATCCTCGCACGTAGGCCAGCAATATAACTGTCAATTCAGGCGACGACTTGCTTCGGTTGCTCATTGAGGCCGTCCCGCTGGCTGTCGAGCACCGCGACAGCTTCTCCTCCTTCGACCTTCGGCTTCGACGAGAACGACCTAGCGACGTTTCCGGCTGGGAAGATATGCTGCAGCAATGGGAGAACGACCATAAAAAACCGAACCCGTACGTTCTACCGAGAAGAAGTAAGCTCTCCTTTACCTCCGCGATTCGGGCAGTGCCTCACCCGTCTTTCAGCCGTAACGCGCGCAAGCATTGAACTTCGTTATCTTACGGCCGCGAACGATGCTGCATCCGACCCAGACCGCGCGTTGGACGCATCTCAAGACCTTGGCCCTTGCGGTTTCCTCGTGCTAGGTCTCGACATCAAGCAAGCACAGTAAGATCTTTGCCTAACGGGCTTTAGCCAGCCGTTGCAGCTAACATAATCACCTTAGGGCGTCGTTGGCTGCGCAGAAAGCGGAGGCGACTACTACGCTGCAACAGGTCAGCCTGCAGAAGCGCGCCGCCCCTCTCCTCCATAAAGTTCGCCAGTTCCTACAACTGCAAGCCAAGTACATGCCCGGCCTGACATCCCAGGGCGCGGGGCCGGCGCCGAGAGTTCCAACGTCGGACGATATAGAAACATACCCGATCCAGCTCCCTTCTGACCTATCGCCGACGCTGCGGGGATCCGTCTGTGCCGCGGGACTTGCACAAGTCGAAGACGACCTTCAGCACGCCGATGCATACGAGGCACTCGACGAACTGCGCCACGCGCTCCGCATCCGGGCAGCTTACAACCGCGACAAGGTCAAGAACGTTACGGGGCAAGTCCCAAATACCCGTGCCCGCGAGAAGCAAGGCTCTGCTGACGAGTCCGTCCACGCGGCCAAGCGACGGTACCGCGCGGCGCGTAGTGCTCTGGAACGATTGCGGGGCTCTGGCGAATGGGAGGCGACTCTTCGCCCGCTCCTCGACAAGGACGTCGTCGGGCTGAATGAGCGCACTCTCACGCGCGAGGAGCTCGCCGACAACGAGCGCGCCAGGGACATGGGTGGAGCAGCTGAGGACGACAGTGTTCCGCTCAGCGGCGTCGTCAGCGTTGGCGAAGGGCGTAGAACACTTTCCTGGATATGGTACACATCGGACGGAGACGCGCCACGCAGCAACAACGATGACCCGGGACTACGGGACTGTAAGTCCCTTGCTTATTCAAGACCTTTCGCGCCATACTAACACTCACGGCAGCTCTGCGAGTCGAGTGGGTGAAGGCGAAGGCCCGCGCTGCCCGTTGGACCGAACAAGTACGCCTCGTAGACGAGGAGATGAGGCGCGTCATCGCAACCACCCAGCACATCGCGAAGGAGTGGAACCTTCGTCGATCACAGCGTCAGTCTCAGGTCGACAACCAGGACCTTCTCGACGCAGATCTCGACGAAGGCCTCACTGCATATGCAGACGAACACTGCGCGACGGAGATGGCGAGGGCTGCCCACTTGGAGGAGAAGTGGCGGGTCGTGCGCGCTCACGCGTCGGATCTAATAAGTGGGAAGTCTCCTTCTTGGCTCCCGCAACGCGCCTCAAGTAAACCCGCCACCGTTGTCGAAGTTACTATGGAGGTGTCAGACTACGGCGACGACGACGAAGACGACGTCGAGGACGACATATAGCGATCTGGTATGTGCTGATGTTTCGAGTGCCGTGGCAATTGGGGGTAGAGGGCTGCATGGGGTTGCATTAGTATACGCTTGCTGTGTATCGTGTTTTGCCTTACAACTTTGCATACGAGGCTTGTGCTGATTCACCATGTGGTTTTTTTCAGTTGTCTATGCCCTAGTATGGCGAGAGATTCCGACGACGGCCGTGGCCGTGAGCTCCCGACGACCACTACTGCGAGGCTACGATGACGAGCATGGCGGTGAGCACGAGGTCCCGATTACAAGGCTCGGGTCCCGACGACGGCTGCAACCGTGAGGTTTTGACGATGACCACGGCCGCGAGGTCCCGGCGATGAATGCCCTCTTCGTTGCACGCGCTCTCCCCCGTGCACCCTCCTCACCCTCACCACCCGCTACCGCCTTCTGCGTCCTCCTCGCCGGGCATCCTCTCCTGCGCGTACCCCGCATCGCAGAACCCCGCGTCGCAGTACCCCGCGTCGCAGTACCCCGCGTCGCAGTACCCCGCGTCGCAGTGCCCCACCTTGTGCGCCTGACGCCGTGCCTCCTCGTCGACGCACTTCACAGCGCATGGGTATCGCCACGCACGCGTACCGCGAGTACTCCACTGCGGCTGCGGCTGCTCTGCTCTCGTCCTCGGCTGTCGTCGGGAGCGGATGCTCGCCTTTGGGTCTGCGGCTATGCTCGTCGTCGGGTCCGCGTGCCCACGAACACGCTCGTTGTCAGGGCCCTCACTCCTCGCGCGGCATCGCCGGAACCGGAACATCGCCCTTCGCCGCGAGGACAGGGCGCCGCGAGGAGGACACGGAGGAGGGCACGACGAAGAAGGTGCGACGAGGAGGGTGCGGGGCGCGGACGGCGCGGAGGATGCGGAAGACGCGGAGGACGCGGAGGACGGCACCCGGCAAGGAGGGCAAGGAGGGCACGTCGAGGCGGGCGCGCGACGAGGCCGGAGCGCGACGCGGATGGCGCGCGGTGGGGAGGGCACGCGGCGGGGAGGGCGGGGAGGGCGCGACGAGGGGGCGCGGACAGTGCCAGGCAAGGAGGGCCCGGCGAGGAGGGCGCGCGACGAGGCTGGAGCGCGACGCGGACGGCGCACCGCGAGGAGGGCGCACGGCAAGGAGGGCACCGCGAGGAGGGCGCGGCGGGAAGGGCGCGACGAGGCGGGCGCGCCGCGTGGACGGTGCGCGGCGCGGACGGTGCGCGGCGGGG